>JAUJEN010000564.1:0-52929 GCA_030448925.1 Citrus cavaleriei
ATCAGTATTGCTTCGTTTCAGTTACGTATTATTGCTAAGGTTAATCGATTCTGCTTCTTTTCTACCTGCAGCACATTGAACTGACCGTACGAAAGTGTTAGATTAATAAGCGGTCTACGTTAAAAGCATTCCATGTTTATATCTGTGAATCTTAGCTTAAGAATTATTGTTGGGCGGTGGGTTGATTTAGGATATGGGTATTTTAATGAGAAAAATATTGAAACGAGATAGTACAATATGTTTTGCTCCTGGAGCGATTATCCGAAAAAATTGATACCTTATCGAAAAAGTGCTACATTGTTTTATCGTTACAAAATTAAGAAATTTGTTGAATCAAAAAATTCTTACTTAGAATTGATTGAAATTGCAAGCTATGTTTTAGAAAGGATGTTGAAACATTGCATCGAAAACAGATTTTGCGATGGCAAAATTTGATGCCGGTGTTTTTGATTTTGATATACAATTTATTAAGGTGATAAAATTACATTGCGACTTCCCCAACTGGGAATTTCTTAAGCAGTAATAACAAAAGAGCCAGACAAAGAGGCCACACTTTTAAAGACATTGCTTAAAGAACCTTCGAAGAATCTCAGCGACTGCCTGAAAAGCTGCCGGTAAATGCCGGTCATCTTGGATTGAATTGGTTGAAAACGTAATGAAAGTACAAATCCATTTCCTCTGAAGACCAAGTAAAAGCAATGGATGAGTTCCATTCTGAAAATCTCGAGCTTATGATGGCTTTACAAAGCCTTTCAGCGATCTAAGAGGAAAAACCCCTTAAAGATATCCTGAAAATCTTCCTCCAGAAACATTGTTGTTTTTACGGTGGGAAACTCGTCCTCGAAATTGTGCTCTCTCGACCAACACCAAAGAAAACCTCGATTGGTTTGATGAAACATTTTATTATTATTTCAATGGATTTTACCGTTCGATCATTTTAGAAATATTTAAAGAGATTTTTCCCCCAGTGGTTTTCAAACCATGGGTTGACAAAACCTTGATCTTACCTATCAAAGCATTTTGAAATTCTTGATTGATAAAATTCAAACATTTCTTTTGATAAAGCCCATTCTGAGCAGTACATTCTCGACCACAATTTTAAAGTCTTGAGCCACTAACCGATTGGGGTGATCGCTCATATTAAAACTTTCCCTGCTGATCACTAGTCTTCGGAAACATATTGTACTATCTGTTCTTTTATCATTTTCTTTACGTTTTAAATCTATCATATCACCGTCGATCGTCAGTTTGACCATGATTTTAGGAAGTCACGGTTCTTAGGATATAAACGTGGAATGCTGCTGTTGCTTTATTAATCCTAACAATTTTGGTATGGTCGACCATCACTGACGATTCTTTAGCACTGTCAAATGCAAAGGTTTTGTTGTCCACAGTGATGTTAGAGGGCAAAATCGGGGTATAATTTAAACTACCCGAAATCTTTGTAGTTGGGTTTATCCCAAATTTTGTGCAAGGGAATTTATCATGAAGCAAAGGGATCTTTCGATAGGGTAATGGTTCGTTGGAAATATAATGAAAGCGGCTGTTGAACAATGAAATCTTTAGTGGAAAGAGCTAAACACCTCCCTTGATATTCGCTTCGGTATCGAGCGAGGGAGGATTGTGTAAAAGCGGTTAAATTTTAATTTAAAATCTTGTGTTTTTAATTTGAAGTTTTGTTTTTTTGGTGAATTTTTACTGGTAGTAAGACCCTATCAAGGATAAGTATTCAGTTTAGGGCTGTAAAAACCATACACAGCCATTTGACCAAACCAGTTTGAGCAGAGTTAACCATAGATCCTCTTGACGTAAATGCATTAAAACCATTTTAAGTAACTAACTTGGGAAGCCCAGTGATTGGCATGTTGTGAGTTCAGAAGAATTTGTTGTGAGAACTTTGATAAAAGCGATTGATTGCAGAACTTCAAAAGATTTCAAAGAAAAGATTCTGAGCAAAAAAAGCTTGATTTTTGAAAAATGATTATGTTATAAAAGCGAAGAGCATTGATATAACTCTTTCAAGCGCTTGGAAAGCAATTAATTTGTTTTCAGAAAAATCTTTAAACAAATTAAAGAAGAATTTCAATTATATTAAGCTATGGGTCTAATCCAAATGGGCATAAAGCCCACGACGAAGAGCTTGGATCTTATCGCTACGTCCTCGGAGATGATGGAATTCGTCTAACGATGATGATTCTAATAGTAGCGTTGAATCTGGCGCATATCAGATCCGTTTCATTCGATTGTTATCCAAAACGTAAACGTTGTCTCTTAAAAAGGCAAAACATTTTGAAAACATGATTTTACAAATCCAAGCATAATTACCATATGATTGAGGATGCATACCATTGCATTGATTTTTAAATCTACTTTACCATATGATTCTTTGCACTTGATCTTTCAGCGTAAATTGGTCAAGAGATGAAGCTCTTCCTATTCACAGACTGACACAATAAACTAACACTTTGTCATTCAAAACCAATCCATGGAAGATGTCAATCTTCACGAGGGAATGGATTCTTGAAGGAGCAACTCGCGTGATTCGAAAACAGCAGGCCCGATACGAGAGTTCTTGAAATGTAACGGTATTCGGATGGTAAGAATCAATTGTCATTTAAGAATCTAACTCTTGGGTCTCCGATAAAGCATCATGCTCAAAGCATTCCTTCAATGAAGAAATTTACAAAAATCGCCGACCATAATCGCTTTTTCGAGTCAACCTGAGTTTTCCCACGCAGTTTACACAGTTCTTGATGAATTCGTGACTACACCTGAAGGTACCGAAAGTAAAGTTATTAGCGATCCGCGCAAGCGAGCGAGGAAGAAAGAACGCTACTCCTCCAACTTCTACATTCTCTTTAATAAAAGGAAAATGTTTTAAATGTCATTGAAAAGCATTTTTTGAATTAAGGTAAACCATGCTGTAATGATTTTTATTGAATGATAATAAAGAAAAAAGACTTTGGTTTTGAACATTTTTTAAATCAAGGAAGGAAATCCGACAAACTTATGAATTTGTTAATCTTCATCAAGTTCATATATTGTTTTTTGATTGGTTCGAGATATACTCTTTCTCGAGCAATTTATTATCGCTGGTCGAAATACTATTCTTATCGAAAAATACTTGAGTGGAAACTTCAAATGTGACGATCATCGATTACGAGCATCCTCTTCAATTATAACCATTGATGTTGAACCTCTGTTGAAATCGAGCTTCACCTTACAAAATTCCAAAAGCCTAATGACTGAAATCAATTTAAGTAGTATTATTCAACTAGGTAATTTAATGCTGCGCTTAAATACCGTAGGAAAAGCAGTTGATGACTAGATTGGAAAACCCAATTCGGCCGGTCGGCCATTATACGATCTGATCCAAAACTTGTTCGATAAAATCAGATTCTGATAAAAGCTTAAAGAACTGTTTTCGAGCACTTTCGGTTTGAAAATAGTCGAGAAGCTTGTCGAAAATTAATCCCCGATTTTGTAAAGCCGTGAAACGGCCCAGATGGGATAGAGATTCTTACTTCGCCGTAGTAAAGTTCGAAATAACCCGTCTCCTCAATCTAGCAAGATTGATCTTTCCGCCGGTTAGTGGGGAATTGAATTTTCGACCAAGACGGGTTTCTGCCTCTTCGACTTAGAAGCCTTTCTTGAAGAACTTTGCTCCCAAAGCCAATAAAATTCATTGAGATTGGCCTTTCCTCTTTACGATCTCCGGCGCGATTTATTGTAGATACTTGGTACGGGTCGTTAAGTGACTCATACAATGCATCCTGCATGCATGGGTGGAATATAGATGGCATCTGAATATAACATTTTGGGTGTATTACGTGAATGACCATGGCGGCCAATCTTATAAAACCAATCAGGAACTTGATGAAACCCGTAGCGAAATCTTGATTCTTTGGTTTTCTTGGTCAACAAGGTTGGTGGGATCATCTTCGCTAATTAGCAGCAATTGAACATCTTAATGCCATTCAAGTGATGAGAATGGTGCCCCTATTCCCCAGATATTTTGATAATCGATTGGGGATCTTGTTCTTTCCGCGATTTTGATATTCCTACTTTCCGAATTTCATGGGTGATCATACCGCGCAGAAATAATGTGATTTCTAGCTTGAGGTGTAGGCTTAATGAAGATTTTATGACTAAATACTTTCTTCTGGACTTCTTCACCAGGGATGATACTAATCGTGTAACGGAAGGAAAATTCCTTGCGGTTTACCTACTGCTTTTGAGAAGCTACGTATTGCTAAGGTTAATCCGATTCTGCTTCTTTCACCTGCAGCACCTGTTATCACTTTTTGTCAACGCTTTAGCGTTTAAAGATTCCGCCAAGATCAAATCAAATGCCTAAACAAAGAAGCAGTAATCTAAGTGCTAATTAAAGTGGTTCTCGTAAGCAATTCACCATGACCCCTTGAAGCTTCTACTTCAAAGATCAGAATTTGGTGAGTGTTCTTAAAAATCTTACAAAAACATACTGATCCCAAAAGCTAGCTAAGCCGCTTTAAAGCTGATTTAGCTTCATGAAACGCTTCCATGACCTTTATAAAGAAAGCATGGTTTCTTCAGCAAAAGAAGGTTTACAAGCAAGCCCTAAAACCTTTCAATTTCGATTTGAAAGTTCTACTTGTTTTAAATGTGGTACTGAAAGATTCACGCTTTTTGTAAAATGAGCGAGACTCACGAGCTCGGTCTCAGGAAATCCTTTCTAAAAATTGCCTCTTCCCGGTGGGTCTTACAGTTAAAGTCTTGAATTAGTAAGGAGATGAGGACACTCAATCGATGAACCGAGAGATGCTCACCTTACATGAATAATGATTCGATTCGGATAATTCTATTTAAGAAAATCAACGTTTGACTAAAGAAAGAGATTTTTCTTGAACTTGTAAAGCGCATTTTTGGATCAAAGAATCTTGAAAAAAGAATATCTTGATAAGCTTTTAAAACCATGGATTCGGCAGAAAGCTTAACCTTCAAAATCTTTATTGTTAAAAAGAATTCTTTATAGTTATAAAGGATTTTAGAGCAAAAAAGAAAACAAAGAAGTCTCTCATCAATATCCAAGATCTTCAAAAGATTAAGGATATTAAACTTGAAATAAAGGTTTAAAGAAAAACAAAAACGATTACTGCGGCTATTGACTCATTTACAACAGGTTGCAAGAATCTTCGATGGGAGGTTGAATGGGAAACGATGATGAACCAAAGATTGATAATATTAGGTCAATTCCAATTTGATTTTTGTTTGTCTTAAGCAAATCACCACCGAGAAAGTGTTGTGATTGAGATCACGCCAGATCCTTTTCAAATGATTTCATACGATGGATGCCACATTCTATACTTTTTTCGATGATCTTTTTAGTGTTGATTTAAATTGTATTCGTGGGACATTGTCCCGAAAAAGATTTCATACGAGAAAACTAATGAAAGACTTTCTTCACCGGCAATTCAAAAGCTAAGAGTAAACTCCAAAGTTGATGCATCTATTTATAATGACAAATTGAGTTTAAAACTTCTTTTGTTAACTACGAATGATATTCACCCATTACTGTCGCTATCATTTTGGAGCCTTTTATAAATCTGATAACCCCGTATCTTGTGTCCAAGCTATGATGTATATATTTGAAAGCAAAATCCAAAGAACTTGCTTTTTTCGTTTATTGAAAAACCAAAGACCCGTAACACTTAATATTCTGTTAAAGCACCTCGGTTTACCAAAACAAGATCAATGCTATTGTAAAGTCCAAACAATATGATTTGTTTTACTTCACTGAAAAGATTTAAATTTTTCGAAAAGATTGAGTCGATTACAAATGATTATCTGAAAAGAAAATTTCGATTTCAAAAGCCTTATTGAAAAAGAAATTTGTATTCTAACGCCTTTTGGAATAAAACAACACTTGGTAGATTTGCCATATAGAGTTCTTTTGATGAAAAGCAAATACCTATTAAAGCCCGTCCCAAATGAATTCGGATTTGGAAAAACATTGTAAAGAAGAAATAAATGAGTCTTTATTTAAAGGTCTTATACGTGAAATCCGGTCACCTTGGTCTTGTGCCGCTTTTATGTCAACAAAAATTACGAAGTTGAAGAGGGTGTACTAGACTTGTGATAAACTGACCTTTAAATAAAGCTTTAAAATGGATTAGGTACCCGATACAATAAAAAGACTTGCCAAAACTCGCTTTCGGCCTTTTTTTCCAAATTTGATATGAAAGTCGGGTTTGGGTAAGTCAAATTCATCTACAAAGAAATTACAAAGGCATTCTTTATTCCTTTTGGTGATATGGGTGGGCGGTAATGCCTTTTGGTTTTGAAAAAATGCACGCCGAATTTTAAAAATTATGAATGATAATTACCTTTATACTGAGTTTTACGGTTTACATTGATGATGTTTTGATTTTTCTCAAAGCATTGATCAACATTTCAAACATTTAAAGACTTTTTATCTTACTACTGAAAAAGTTGGTTTAGCTCTTTCAGGATTCAAAAGATTTCGTTGTTCCAAACTAATCGGGTTTCTTGGGTCATTATATTTCCAAAGGAACCGTTACTCTGATGAAAGATCCGCTTTGTTTGCGGATAAATTCGAGACAAAATTTTAGATAAACCCAACTCTGAAGATTTCTTGGTAGTTTAAATTATGTTCTTGATTTTTGCCCTAACATCAATAGGATGTCAAAACCTTTGCATGATAGGTTAAAAAAGAATCCTGTTGCATGGTCAGACGACCATACCAAAATTGTTAGATTAATAAAGCAGTCTGTTAAAAGCATTCCATGTTTATATCTGGCAAATCCTGCACTTCCTAAAATTGTTGAAACTGATGCATCAGATTTAGGATATGGAGGTATTTTAAAACAGAAAGAAAATGATAAAGTACAGATAGTACAATATGTTTACGCTCGGAGCGATTGTCGAAAATTATTCTCTATCGAAAAAGAAATTCTTTACTATTGTTTTATGCATTCAAAATTCCAAAGTGATTTGTTGAATCAAAATTCTACTTAGAATTGATTTCAAAATATGTTTAGAAAAGGATGTTCAAAACATCGTAAAGATTTTTTACGATGGCAAGCTATTACCGATGTTTTGATTTGATATACAATTTATTAAAGTGATAAAATTATGTTCACGACTTTAACAGAATTTCTTCAAATGTAATGGCACCAAAAGGCGAGAAGAAGCACGCTTTTAAAGACATTTGCTTCCGAGAACCTTCGAAGAATCTCAAGCAACCCATAAGAAAAGCTCCTTTCGCCAGTGTACCATTAAATCTTGGATTGAATTGGTTGAAAACGTAAGCCAAGTACAAATCCATTTCTCTGAAGACCAAGTAAAGCAATGGATGAGTTCGTTACAAAATCTCTGAGCTTATGATGGCTTTGCCTTTCCCAAGCGATCTAAAGAGGAAGAAAACCCACTTCCAAAGATATCAAAAATCTTCCTCCAAACATTGTTGTTTACGGTGAGAGCTCATCCTCCCAATTGTGTTCTCTCACCAACACCTTGAAAACCTCCGTTGGTTTGATAAAGCCCATTTTAAAAACATTATTTCAATGGAAGATGGATTTTACCATTACGATCCTTTTAAAGTTTTCAAAGTTTTTCCCCAAAGTGGTTTTTCAAACCATGGGATTTGACAAAACCCAGGTCTTTCTATCAGCATTTTGGAAATTGATAAAAATTCAAACATTTCTTTTTAAGTAAAGCCATTCACGGCTATTCTCGACAATTTTAAAGTCTTGAGCCCTAACGATTGGGGTGATCGCTCCATGATTTAAAACTTTCCTGCTTGATTTTGAGACCGTTTACCATGTCGGTCTTTCTCTCTGGGATTCTAACTTGGTATAACACCTTATCCTGAAAACCAAAAATCCCATTCCACGGTTATTTTTCTTTAATTGAAAAATAACTTCGTCAAAGCCTACTATGGTTTCACCGTTGGTGGAACTACTTTGTCCAATCGACCTGAGATCACTTACTCAAATGCCCTTAAATGCTTTTCAAACCAGCCAACTATAAACCTCTGAGTGCGAGAAAAGATTTCCTCCTTTCTGCTACGCAATTTCTTCTCGTGGAATGCGGATGTGGAGTCTTGACACACAAGATTCCTATTTATCCTCGAAGAACCTTAAAGTCAGTGGTGGTCAAAATTTGAAGCAGACTAAATTAACTACCAGGATACAAAATTGGCTCTCTGCTTCAAGGCCATCTGACTATTAAAGACATTAAAGCCAGAAGACTTTCCTCACTGACAAAATCCAAGCCCAAGCCATCGAAGTGCCAAGCAGAAGAAGAATACTTAAAGCTATGGAGCGGCTCGCCTCTCGGTCCAGTCCTCGATTCGCAGATTCCTCGACGATGAAGACGAAGATGATGAACTCGATTTCTCTTGCGAAAATGAAGATGATTGTTTCATTTTCCCTCTGTAAAGCATTGTAAATAGTTCATGTATATATAAAAAAAAAAATGGTATTTTATTTTCTCCTCTCGGGTGGTCCTACGGACCTGAAGTGAGAGCGACATGTATCTCTTCGCCTTTTACGATCGAAAGCCTCGCTTTTTCGGCATTCGCTTTCGGCATCCAAAGTTTCTGCTTCGGTGTTCTGCTCGATTTCTCCGCATCAGCTCTTAAAGCTTCCTTGCTCAAAGATTCACTCGGCATCAAAGTTTCACCTTTCGGTGTTCTGCCGATTTTCCTGCTTTCGGCATCGCTAAAGCTCCCGCTTTCGGCGAGCGTACACACTTTCCGTTTATTCTTTGTGCGCCTGAACCAGCTACGTTGAATAGACAAATGATATTGTACACCTTTTGCCTTTGTTTATATTCGTTGAGGAAGACTAAGACTCATGGGTTTTACTTTTGAGCTTTAAAATTCTCTCTCTCCTTCTCTCAAAAAAAAAACACTCTCTGAAGTGTTTAAAGAAATTTTACTATTTACCTAGATTCATCTTGACTTTGAGTAATCCTAGTTCTTTACCTTAACAAATCTTCCGTCTTTCAATCTTCCATACGGAAAGATTTGAAATATTGTAAAACAACAACAACAAAAAGTGTATATACGATCTTTGATCTAGTTTTATTTAATAAGCAATTTCAATTTATGTAATTTAATTTCAAAAGCATTTACATTTCCGTAATTTACTTTTAAAGCATTTTCTTTTACAAGCATGCTTGCGGATCTGTAGATCGCTTTATAAGCGATACATTCCTAAAGGGCAAAGGATCTCGTCCTCGGTTATACTTTCTTTCTCCTCCTTCTTGAGCAGATTTCGGATACTGATCTTATGTATGTTTAGAACCAATGCATGTTAATTACGTAAAGCCACATTGCTAGGTTTGCTAAAATCAACTAACTTTCGAGATCTGGTAAAGACAACTTAAAATTGACAAATCGCGTTCAAAGCAAGTAGATCTCGGATCTGCGAAATTTAATTGATTTGGTAAAGCATCCTAATCCTAGGTATATTTGAAACGAGCGTGCGGACTATTGATCTCTGTCTAAGTCGGATCACAGGTCCAAAAAGCGATTAAGTTCTGCATCGATCCAGGTAGAACAACGCCCGTGCGGTTTAGATCTAAAATTTTTGATCAATGCGTTTGAAATTAATTTAATAAAGCAACGGTAAGTCCTTTTAAAATCTGACGAAGCCGATCCTTTACAAACATTGATTTATTTAAAGTGTTTAATAATAAAGTATTTTGAAAGCACATCCATCCTTCGATCCTATTTCCTTCTGGTAAAAACCATGGATTCGAGCAACACAGAAGCTTCTTCTTCTAAAATCCCTATTGTTAAAAAGAATTCTTATGATTTAACTGAGATTTTAGATAAAAAGAAAACAAAGAAGTCTACTCCTAATATCATATATATATATATATATAATTTCATTAATTGTATTTATTTTAATATTTTATTTGTATTTATTATAAAATAGGATTATAATCAAAGGGTATAATAGTAAAAAAGTAGTCTGGATGATCATTTCTAAAACTAAATGAGTCTATATGACAATATAAACAAACCTTAAATGTGTGGATAGCTTTTTTCCTACTTTTTTAACAGCTTTATTCTTTAGTATTATGATGTCACAATGGCCTAAGCTACGATCCATTAGCGTGGCAGTCCTTGACATCATTATGTCTCCGTTGTTAGATTTCATGAACGGTTATGATTAATTTGATTTTTGTCACAGGTAATTAAAACTTATCCAGTAGATTTTAAATGTTTACAATCTAATGCCTGACATAATCTCTTTGAAGACACATGCTCTCTCTACAAAATTCACACAAATCCCCTCACTTATAGTTGTTTTATCTCTCTCTCAAAATATTAGTGTTTTGGGATTTCTTAGTTAACTCCAGGGGTTTTCTCCTACATATTTGGGGTTTGTGTAGTACTCCGGGTTATTTCTTGTAAAACTTGGAGTTTCATTCATTGAAACTTGGGGTTTCTTCATTAACCCCAGTTTTTTTTTTTTTTTTTTTGGGGTACATATTCCGGGTTTGCGTACTTCGAGTTATTTCTTATAAAAATTGGAGATTTGTACATTGAAGCTTGGGAATTTTTCTTTAACTTCGGTGTTTTTCTCGTACATATTCGGGGTTTCTGTACTTCGGATTTTTTCTTGTAAGACTTTAGAGATTTGACTTAAATTCTTGATGAATTGCTTGAATATGCAAGCAGCAGAGAAACAAACATGCCTTTCTTTTATTAAAAGAAGCTTAAAATGAAATACAATTGTTTCAAATATTTATACATAAACTAAAGACAACGGTTGCTGGCTCAAGGAGCTGCTGAAAATGAATAAGACAAAGAATGGCAATGACAATTATTGAAAACATTCAGAAATTTCCACTTTGGAGTTCACATGATGATATTCCTCACCATTTGCCTCATGGGATGCTTTCACTCGCCTATTTGCTCTTTGGAAATGGTTGCTTTCGGTGGCATGCCAGCACTTGGGATCAATCTTTGATTCTTGTGACCTGAATTCTCAACACCCTCTCTCAAACTTAAGGTCTTGTCAAAGACATTGAGTTTTAAATGTTGAACTTGTAGTAAGGCAATGGTTTGTTTAAGACATCTGCAATTTGGTCTCTGTTGGCCACAAAGTTTATATCCAACTCTCCTTGAGTAACTTTATCTCTAATGAAGTGTATATCTATTTCAAAGTGTTTTGTTTTTTAGTGATGCACAGGATTTGTGGCTATTGCTGCTGCACTTGTGTTATCACTCAGAATCATTGGAGTTCTCTGCATTTCAATCTTCAGCTCATCAAACATAGAGTTAATCCAGTGATTTGATGGTCGTAGAGCCATGGCTTTGTACTACGACTTCTTGTAGATCTTGCCACCGTTCCATTTCCTTGAGCTCCAAGTTACCAAATTATCTCCTAGGAACACACAATCCCCACTTATTGATCTTCTGTCATCTGGATCACTTGCCCAGTCAGCATCTGTGTAGGCTACTAAATCAAGATGTTCTGATTTTTTGAATTGTAAACATGTTACGGTGTTCTTTAGATATCTCAACACCTTTCGTTTGCGGTTATCCGGTGAAATCTTGGGTCAGACATGTATTGGCTCAGCTTGTTGACAAAGTAGGCAAGTTCTGGTCTCGTTAGAAACAACATCTGAGCTTAAATAACTTACGTAGAATGAAGGGTTATCGAGCTTGCACCTTCTCCTTTCTTGACTTTTACGATGTCTTTGAATGGAGACTCTGATTCGCTTCTCCATCTCAGTTTTAGTTAATAGGTCTTGGACATATTTAGCTTGAGAAAGCATAATAGAATTCTGATTTCTTATGACACTGTATCGAGAAGTAGCTTTCGATTTCCTGAATCTTTCGATCTGAAAGCTTCAGCTTTTCCTATCACACCCTCAATTCCTTTGTTATCACTTCCAGTGACAATTATGTCATCTACATACACAAGTATAATGACCATTTCAGTATTGTTCCTTCTAAAAAATAGTGAGGTATCACACTTTGAATTGTTGAACCCCCAAGAGTACAGAGCACTCTTTAACTTGTCAAACCAGGCTCTGGGTGCCTGTCTCAAGCCATAAAGAGCCTTCTTGAGTTTGCAAATGTGATTTGGCTTTCTTTTGTCTTCAAACCCTTCAGGTTGTGGCATGTACACTGTTTCTGTCAACTCCCCATTCAGAAAAGCATTATTTATATCAACTTACCTCAACATCCAATCATTATTCACAGCCAAAGTCAGAATGATTCTAATGGTTGCAGCTTTGACCACAGGGCTGAAAGTCTCATTAAAATTAAGTCCTGGTGTCTGTAGAAAGCCTTTCACGACAAGTCTGGCTTTGTATCTATTTATGGTACCATCTAGATTCTCCTTCACTTTGTACACCCACTTGTTTCCAATGAGTTTGTAGTTCTGGTCATGTGGTATTAAGGTCCAGGTTTGGTTTTTGATTAAGGCATTGTATTCATCTTCCATGGCTCTTCTCCACTTAGGGTCCTTGATACCCTGATTGAGTCTTGGGGTAAAGAGGTTTCAGGTTGAGTAGATGTTTGGTAGACTTTTGGTTTAAAGATTCCTGCCTTTGATCTTGTGATCATAGGATGTAAAGGTAATTCCTTTTGAGTGTTGGAGGCTTGAGTGTTTGGTTCTGTTATAGCTGGCAGGTTGCAGTTTTCTTCTGTGGAGTTTGATGGGAGTTAAGCAGGGGATTGGTTGGCTGACATAGTGTTGAGGTTCAAATTCTCACATGCTTCATCTTGAGCGAGTTTGAGAGGCATTACGAGTTTCTGATGAGATTGACTATGAGCTGATTTTTGCTGTGTTGACTCAGAGGGGACACTTGTGGAAAAAGACACAACTTGAAACTTTTCAAGGACTGTGGGGGACACATTTTGGTCAGTGAGCCTATACTTGCAGAAATTTGAGTCATTTTGAAAAGGGAATGAGCTTTCATTAAACTTGACACTAGTTGAAATGTAGACTCTTCCTGAATGATGCATGCAAACATAGCCTTTATGGTGATACTAATACCGTGATATGCATTTGGATGTATGGAAGTCAAACTTATGCTTGTTGTAGGGTCTCAAGTATGGATAGCATTCACAGCCAAAAACTTTGATTTGTGAGTAATCTGGTTTGGTGAGATATAGTAGCTCAAAAGGAGTTTTGTTTTCGAGTGTAGGTGAGGTCAGTCTGTTTATGAGATATGTGGCATAGGCTTCTTGCGATACTTTAAAGGCATTTTGCTTGAGCTAACAATCTAACCGGTTTCATAATATGTCATGTTTTCTTTCCACCTTTTCAGTTTTTTCCTGAAAATAAGGCCATGAAAGACATAGAGCTATTCCTTCTTTTTAGATATGGTTGAATGTTTTAAACTCTCCGCATATGCATACGTAAAGGCTTTGATTTTCAGATTTAACTGATTTTCTATTTGAGTTTTGAACACAATGAATGTGTCAAGGGCCTGTGATTTTGCTGTTAGAGGAAACAGCCATGTGTATCTAGTTCTATCATCCACAAAGGATATGTAATATTTATGTCCATGGGTTGATGGGATAGGTGCTGGTACCCAAAGGTCACTGTGAACCAATTATAAGGTTGTGCTGGTTTTGGTTTCTATGCTTTTGAAGCTTTGTTTAGCTTGCTTTCCATACTGACAGGCATTGCAAAATGAAGGAAAAATGTTTTTATTGATATTGAGCTGATTACATGAAAGTAGAGTGTTTCTTAGGACTGACAAATTTGGATGCCCCAGCCTATAGTGCCAAAGATCCATATCATTGGTTCAAGGTTCCTACTTGCTTTATCGACCTCAGACTTCATATCTTGTGACAGGACCGTTACTACCAACACTGAAATTGAAACACATCATTGACATAGGATTGCTAATGTAGCTTATTGACTCAGACTCTGAAAAGGAAGATAACTCAGCAGCATATGTGACCTTGTTGCCACTCAAATGAGTAGGCATGCATAGTAGCTCGTATAGTCCATCTCTAGCCACTCCTTTCACCAGAATTTTCCCTTGGCTCTTGTCCTTCATGAAGCAAATAGATTTATGAAATTCAACATTAATATCATTATCAAGAAGCAATTTGGAAACACTAATAAGGTTCTTTGCAATATCAGGTACACAGAGAATATGGTTTAGTTTGATGTGCTTGTGTGGGTTGTAAGTAGGTAACATAGAGTAACCAATGTGAGAGATGTGAAGTTTATTACCATTACCAACAGTGAGCTTGTCATTACCTTGGTATTCTGAGTTCAAGTTCATGTTCCCAATGGCATTGGTTACATGGTTTGTTGCACTTTGTCAAGTACCGAGGCATTCTTGCTTTCTGTCCTTTGAAGCCATGTATGCCCTCTTCTCTGTTGGTTGTGTACGTAATTTTCTTGAACTATGCGGTATTTGTGTGACCAATTTTGAAGCAAATCTGGCATGGACCCTTTGACTCAGAGCCCTCATTTTCTGCAACAGCCTTGCCTTTCCCTTTGTCTTGAGCATTTTGGTTTGCCTGACCAGGACCACCACTTCCACCATTTCAAGAGCTCTTACCGGGGTTCTAAAGACTATTCAGTTCTTTGTTGATTACCAAATCTTTCACCATACCCCCAGTTCCTTCTACCATTTCTCATTTGTGTGAAGTTGGCCTCAAGTGACCCTGTGCTGAGGTTCTGTTCAGTTCTAGTTTCTTGGCTGAGGAGCATTCCATACACTTCTGATAATGAGGGAGTTTCTGGCATAGAGTTAATATTAGTGACTACAGAATCATATTCAGGTCCTACTCCAGCTAAAACACACATAATGAAGTCCTCATCAGTCATGTTATTTCCAGCTGCTCTAAGAGTGTTTAGGATAGTTTTCATTCTGGAATAATAGTCATGAATTGTAAGGGACCCCTTTTTGGTGGTTTGAATCTGTGTTCTCAGGTATAGAACTCTAGCTCTTGTTCTTGCACCATATTGATTGGCAAGGGTTGTCCATACTTCACATGAAGTAGAACAATCCATTATAACACTTAAGTGATGAGAACAACTTTCGAGGAAGAATGTGGTCTTGTTTCTTCCAGATTTGGTATTCTGGATTTGTAGTGGTGATAGTAGTTTGATTAGGTCCAGGATTAGTGAAGCACCTGGGGGGACAAATATGGCTCCCATTTATGAAGCCTTCGAGCTCATTTGCTCTTATGCTGGAAATCACTTGTGATTTCCAGAGCATAAAATTGTTCTGTGTTAGCTTGATAGGATTGGTGAACACATATGTGTTGCTGGTGATGTGTTGGGTAGGAGATGCATTCACTATGGTCATATTTCTGGTGTTGTTGTTTGGATTCTGGTCATCAACATTTTCTGGTTGATTTTGATTCAAGTTTTGGTCGTCTGGATTTTCCAGTGTTTGATTCATGTTTGTTTGTGAATTTCTGCTGCTTTCCATAGCTTAAAGTTGCTCTGATACCAACTTAAATTCTTGATGAATTGCTTGAATATGCAAGCAGCAGAGAAACAAACATGCCTTTCTTTTATTAAAAGAAGCTTAAAATGAAATACAATTGTTTCAAATATTTATACATAAACTAAAGACAACGGTTGCTGGCTCAAGGAGCTGCTGAAAATGAATAAGACAAAGAATGACAGCTGCACAGCCAATTATTGAAAACATTCTAGAAATTTCCAGCTTGCAGAGTTCACATGTTGATATTCCTCACCATAACAGTTTTGCCAGCTCATAGGATACACCTCACCTTCCTCATCAGCTGCTCTTTGGAAATGGTTGCTCAGGTGGCATGCCATTGTACATTGAAACTGGGAGTCTGAAATTTATTGTGGGAACAGCATCGTTGTTTTTGGGCTTTGCATGTTTACTCCCGTGTTTGATCTTGTTCTCGTTGATATTGGGGTTTGTACGTTAACTCCGGGGGGGTTGATGCTATTCTTATATAACTTGGGACTTCACTCGTCATTGTCGGAACAATAACGTTGTAACCGGAGGTTTGATATGAGCTTTCATAAAACCTTCTACAGAAAGTAAATAAAAACAAAATAGTTGATATGATTCTCATGTGGTGGGATGTATGGTCCAATGGGATGGACCGTAGCTAAACCCGGTGACAATATGAAGAAATTTTGCAAACACAAAGTGTCCAGTGGTCTCTTACTGCTCCAATAGGATTCTTATATAAATGTAGTAAACAATATGATTGAATCTGATGTTTAAAAAGAACATAATGTTTGCATAATATATAAATATTTTTCAAGAATGCATAATAAATAATTAGACCAACCCAACAAGGAATGTTAGAAATCAAGGTGCCTGTGGATTTCAATTCTTCCCTACCTCTTCAGAATTTAAACTCGAGTGACCGCCAAGCAGTGATTTCAGTTCCCGTTACCATAAAATAGAATCACTGTAACTAGGAGGACAATCAGGTAAGGCAAGCATCAAATCCAGCCACATATTTTTTAACCACCAGAAGCTGTGGGAGCTGGGCGGTAACAGGCTCAGGATCTGTCGTACACATTGTTTCTTCATGTTCCTCTCAACAAATGTCTAAGCAAGTGAAAAATAAAAAATGGCTAAGGCGAATTATATCATACTTGTCTAAGAAAGTTAAGTTTTGTTCAGGAATTTGTTAGAACAGTATGCATTCACTCAACAAGTCATTATAAAGTACACAAAATCTAATCAAATCGATTTATATGAAAGAAAACTCTAACGAACCAAAAGTTATGAACATTCTTGAAAAAGGTTATGAACACTCTTGTGTATTCAACTATGCGTATTATCAATCTTCAAAATCTCTAATATTTGACTTAGAGATACAGAGTCTATTGATGCTGAAATACAGTCGTGCTGTCGTGCAGAGTTGCAACCAAACGCCAATGCCAACACTGGCGGGACGGACGATTTGGACCAGCAGCTTCCCAGCCCCAAAAGTAACTTGAATGGGACGGTCTAGTTTGAATTGTTATCAAAGTTGAAAAACCTTCAACGCACTTCGTAGTTTCTAACAACAAATTGTCCGGACAGATCCGTCCATCAATTTCCAACTTGACTTACTTGGATATCTATCCTTGTCGGACAACAATTTAAGCGGAACAATTCCACCGCCTTAGAGACTTTAGCACTCGGCTGATTATTCTGCACTTGAAGTACAGTAACGTTAAAGATCGCATCCCGGATACTTTTTTTAATAGAAGTTGTTTAACGAGTCCTGATCTCAATAGCAATAAGTAGGAAGGGCAATTACCAAAATCTTTGGCTATTTGTACTGAGCTGGAAGTTGTCAATGGGAGGAACAGCATGATAAGTGACACATTTCCCTGCTGGTTGGTAACTCTTCCTAAGCTGTTTGAGATCAAATAGATC
Organism: Citrus cavaleriei; assembly: GCA_030448925.1. Classification (NCBI taxonomy): domain Eukaryota; kingdom Viridiplantae; phylum Streptophyta; class Magnoliopsida; order Sapindales; family Rutaceae; genus Citrus; species Citrus cavaleriei. Next base: position 17,368 of record JAUJEN010000564.1, read on the forward strand.
CCATGTGCAATTCCAAAGTCATATTTTCCCCTTTTCGATAAGCTTTCAAGACCTTGGAATCATTGATGTATGACGAACAACCATTCATCATGAACTCACAGGTTTTCTGCTAAGAAGGATATTTGTAGGCATGTAAGCAATGGAGAATGTGGCGGAAAAGGGATCAGGAGTTCAATATATAGGTGATACTACAACGACGATTCTGTGACGGTGGCAATGAAAAGGAGAGATGTTCTAATGTACAAGATCTTGATCATATATAGAGCTATGGACATTTCCAGCAATCACTTCCACGGAGAGATTCCAAACATACTTAGGTGTGTTTAGAATTAAGATTAGATTTAAAAGTTTCATTACTAAAATGTTTTGTAAACACTAATAGCTGTAAGTTGGAAAATATGTTGATACGATTTTTTACTTGTAAAATAGAAAATTTATTATATCTTTAATAATTTAATAATTTTGTCAAAATTATTATTTAAAATTTATATTTATTACATATTACTAATTTTTGTTTCATAGATATGATTTTTTTTTTCTACAGCAGCTATACCTTAAAAATTACAGTACTTCAATCTCAAACAGGACCTTAATTAGAAACTTTGAATCAATCGAAGTGTTCAATCTTTTAAAAAAAAAAAATCCTCCAATCCATAATTCAATTATCTCATTCAGATATATGTATGTATAAGTTAAGCTAATATGGACCTTCACAATTGCAATGTGCAAAAGTCTCCAAACTATGAGCATTGCCCTCCTTGCACATATGCGCTAGGATTGAATGACATCCCTTCAATTTTAATTTAGTGAGTAAAACAATTTACAAAATTTTAACATAACAGACCATCAGGTAAAATTTAATCGGCCCCATTAGAGATCCAAATGAGATAGAGAAGCAGAGGCGTAAGAAGGAGAAATCAATAAGGAGACTGATTTGAATTTCTTGGAGTACAGATTTTTTGAACGATTATTTTTCGTGTAAATTGCTTTATGACTTTCTTGCTGGTTAATTGATGAGTGAGTATTTTCGCGAATACTCAATTTGTTTTATTTGAGAATGCTATATTCGGAAAAAAGAAAAAAAATGGTAAATTCAAACAAGTTTTCTCGCTTGAAGATTTTTTATATCAATTTTTTTTAGTAATATTTTAGACATTGTTGGAATTTATTTTTACGACAAATGGTGACAACAAAACAGAAAAACAGTCAAAATGTGACGGTGTGCTATTAATAGATAATAATTTAATCCTTCCATCTGGTTCTCCACTACTTATTATTTGTTTTTGGTTTCAGTAACTTCCATCCATTGGATTTCAGTCAACAAATCATAAAAAATGATATTGGCCGGCGGAAAGGATGCAGAAAATTGGCCGGCCGAAAGGATACAGAAAATTTAACTCATGTGCGGCCATTATTTCTCGTATATACTCACTGATTATACTATTTCAAAATTAAATTTATTAGCTAAAAATTCCACATTCTTGTATTTAAAAACATATATTTACTTTAACATTAATTGATGGGTACCGCTTATTGATTTTTTTTTTCTTTTTTGTCCATTGCATGCCTGCTTAATTCACACCATTTGGACGATCATGCATTTCATGGAATTTTTTTTTTTTTGGGTCCATTAATTGCATTTCATAATTTGATGCATTTCAGATATATTTATCTTTGACCAACTTGGAACATGCCTGGAAATGAAATACAAAAGTCCAAACATACCGTCCACGGAATGCATATAAAAACTCCTCTGTATAAACATTTATCACATCTACCTCTTAACAATTAGACGTTAATTGTTAAGTTTCTGAGTTTTGATTCTTAGAAATGATGACGGAGAGGTTCGTATCGCATTATAATCAAGTCTCCTGTGTCCTCTTCTTCTTCTACTTCTTCGTGTGTTTGTTTGGTTATTTTCAAGTTGATTGTTCATCATCTTTCCATTACTCATCTCCTAAAACAACTCATTTCTGCCCTCCCGACCAAAGTTTAACTTTGCTTCAATTTAAAAATGAAACTTCTTTCATTCCTGGGTATTACGCTACTTGTAATGAAGAAGTTTTTTATCCTAAGACGAATTCTTGGACAGAAGGTACCGACTGCTGCTCATGGGATGGGGTAACCTGTGATAATGTGACAGGAAACGTGATTGGCCTCGACAGCAGTTGCAGCAGGCTTGAAGGCAGCATCGATGACAATAGCAGCCTCTTCCATCTTTCCCATCTCCAATCTCTCAACCTCGCTTTTAACGATTTTGGCGGATCTCAAATCTCTGCTGTGATTGGACGGCTAAAGGAATTGACATACCTTAACCTCTCTCGTTCCTTTTTCGGTGGTCTACTCCCATATGAAATATCTCACTTGTCCAAACTAACTCATCTTGAACTTTCCAAAAATGAGTGGACAATCGAACAAAAAACTTTTGATTTGCTTGTGAGTAACCTAACAAAGTTAAGCCTTCTTAATCTCCAAGGAATAGACATGTATTCGATCAAACCTTTTTCTCTGCTAAACCTGTCTTCAACAATGACGTATCTCGATCTCAGTAGAGCTGGTATACAAGGAAATTTCCCAGATGAAATTTTTCGTCTTCCAAACCTTCAAGTACTCTATTTATATGGAAACGATCAACTCACTGGTTACCTCCCAAATTCTAACTGGAGTAGTCCTCTTAGGAAGTTGCATCTTTCTTTCACTGATTTCGCAGGTAAAATACCCGATTCAATTGGAAATCTACTGTTCTTGGAGGTTGTACATATCGAAAGCTGCAGTTTCACCGGGTCAATTCCATCATCAATTGGAAACCTCACTAGAGCTACTGAAATTGTGTTCGCATCAAATCATCTTATTGGCCACCTGCCCCATCATGTAAGTGGACTGTCATATTTAACCACTTTAGACCTTTCTGGAAACTCTCTACAAGGCAGGGTACCATCCTGGTTGTTCACTTTGCCTTCTTTGGTTTCTATAGATCTTTCAAATAACATGCTCAATGGTCCTATTGAGCCATTCCAGTCGCCTAATTCACTACAAGAAGTTCGATTGCAAAAAAATGAGATACATGGCACAATTCCTTATTCCATCTTTCAACTAGTGAACCTCACTTATCTCGATCTTACATCAAACAACTTGAGTGGCACTGTCGAGTTCGACATGTTCTCAAAGTTGCAAAGCCTGCAATATCTTTATCTTTCAAACAACAGCCTACTCTCATTTACTTCCTCTAGCAATATGGATATCAAATATTCCTTACCTAGTCTACAGGAATTGAATTTATCTAATTGCAATGTCAACCAGTTCCCACGTTTCTTGAGAAACTCAGGAAAGTTAACAAGCTTAGACCTCTCCAATGGTAGAATTCATGGGCGAATTTCAAAACATGATTCTGAAGGATGGAAGAATTTGATTGATCTTCATCTTTCCAACAACTTTCTGACACATGTAGAGCTACATCCATGGCAGGAAATTAAAATTCTTGATCTGCAAAACAACAAAATCCAAGGATCAATTCTGGTTCCACCACCTTCAACACAAGTCTTCTTAGTTTCGAACAACAAATTGTCCGGACAGATCCCTCCGTCGATTTGCAGTTTGAGTTCCCTTCAATATCTTTCCTTATCTCACAACAACTTGAGTGGAACGATTCCTTCATGTCTTGGAAACTTTAGCACTGAGCTGATTATTCTGGACTTGAAGAACAACAGCCTTGAGGGTCACATCCATGATACATTTGCAAATGCAAGTTCTTTAACGAGTCTTGACCTTAATAGCAACAAGTTGGAAGGGCCATTACCAAGATCTTTGGCGAATTGTAACATGCTGGAAGTTATCAATGTGGGGAACAACATGATAAGTGACACATTTCCGTGTTGGGTGGGATCTCTTCCGAACCTAAAAATTCTGGTCTTGAGATCTAATCGATTCTATGGTCCACTGTGCAAGTCCAATATTAAGTTGCCCTTTCAAGCCCTTCGAATCATTGATCTCTCTCGTAATGAATTCACTGGTTTTCTGCCAAGAGCGATCTTTGTAGGTATGGAAGCAATGAAGAATATCGACGAAACGGAATTTGGACTTCAATATATTGGTGGTTTCTACTATAAAGATACTGTAACTGTTGCAATGAAAGGACTGGAAGTTAACCTGAGCAAGATCTTGCTCATATTTAGAGCTATGGATTTTTCAAGTAATCGGTTCAATGGAGAGATTCCTGAAGTACTAGGAAACTTTAAATCACTGAAAGTGCTCAACCTTTCACACAATGACCTGACAGGTAATATTCCGGTGTCCTTGGGGAATATGACAGCACTTGAATCATTGGACCTCTCTTTCAACAAGCTTCATGGAAGAATTCCAGAGCAGTTATTAGGTGTTACAGCCCTTGCATCATTAAATCTTTCATATAACCGGCTTCGGGGACGCATTCCTCGAGGCAATCAATTTAATACATTTGATAATGACTCCTACATTGGGAATATTCATTTGTGTGGGGAGCCGTTGACAGTAACATGTAGCAATGACGGGCTGCCAAAAGAACCTCCTTTGGCTTCTACTGATCACGAGGAAGATGAAACTGCAAGCTGGTTTGACTGGAAAATGGCGAAGCTGGGGTATGCATCTGGAGTGGTGATTGGATTGTCAATTGGATACATGGTATTTTCAATTGGAAGACCACGATGGTTAGTGAAGATGGTTGAAAGAGATCAGCAGAAAAAGGTAAGAAGACGAAGACCAAGACATAGAATGTAGAAGAAAAATACAAATAACTGAAATTAAGCTATAGGATAAGATTAAGTTTCAAGTGTTTTGGCTGTTCAATAATAGTTGCTTTGTTTTTTCAGTAGCAGAATCATTAGTCGTGTATGATGATTGTATGTGAAATTATGTACTAGCTTTTTAAATAAAAATCCTTCTTTCTGTTGTGTAAATAACGGTATGGTTATCTACTCAAATCAAACCATTTCTTGTGATGCTTGTGGTTTACATCACATGGTCCACGCTTATCTCACTATCAGGCTTGTTGAAACCGCTTAGTTAGTCAAGTAAATAGCAAGTAATTTGGATAAGATTTACATGAAAGAACAGCCACACATTTGTGACTTAAATGGTGGCAACATTTAATTGGCTGCCCATCATTATAATTCATGGGTTAGCTTCATTTGTACTCACTTTCAATCCTAGATTAGTAATAATATTTTCTAGCTTATATCATTTAGCTTCTCATACTTAATCTAATCTTTATTATTTACATCAATTATCAAATACGTCCTGCCCATTTTTCCACAGTTATAATATATTATCAACATGAGATTGCTCTGGTACTTGTATATTGAAGGTAACAAGCTTCTATTAGTTGGTTTCATCGAGAAGGTGAATTACCCAAATTGAATTTCTAATATGGTCTTGGTAAAGAAGGCGAATGGCAAGTGGATATTGTGCATAGACTTTATGGATCTCAACAAGTTGTGCCCTAAAGATAGCTTTTCATTGCCAAAGATGAATCAACTGATCGATTCAAAAGTAAAACATGGACTCCTTAGTTTCATGGATGTTTTTTCAGGGTTATAAGGGAACCCTCCTTGAAATGACTTTCATAATAATCGATTTATCTAGTGCATGATCATTGTTTTAGCTATTGAACTAGATAATATCCCTTGTTCGAACCAGATAAAAAGAAGACCTTTTTCATCATTAGTTAGGGTTTTATTGCTATAAAGTGATGATTTCTAGGTTGAAAAACACTGGGATAACAAACCAGAGGCTAATGAATAAGATCTTTATGCCCTTAATTAGAAATATGATAGAGGTGCTTATAGATGACATGATCACTGAATCTCAATGAGAAAGTTTAGGATTTAGAGGAGTCCTCAACCCACTTAAGAACTACCAGACGAAACTTAATCCTAAGAAGTGTGTTTGGAGTGAGCTCAGACAAGTTTTTAGGGTTTACAGTAAGCCACACATGGATAGAGGCAAGTCCTAAAAAGACTAATGCAATTTTTTTATTTGCTATGGTATTGATTACATTGATTCATTCTATAAATAACCAACAGTACAATAAATAGTGAATGAAGAGTCTTTGATGCTCAAGAAGCAACTTGCTCCTAGTATAGGTCACTTACTTTTATTCCTTGTTTCTAAGAAAAAGTAGTATGCTACTTGAATCAAACCTTTCTTACATATAATTAATCCATTACATTTGGTTTCTTCGTCTATTATCTATCTTTCAAGAATAAAGACATAGTGATTAGTGTGAGTATTGATATTTATTTAATTCAGCTGCAGCACGAGAATTGCAGTTGCATGAGAATGAATATTATCAAAATGCATATATAGAAATTGTTGTTAATTGCTAGCAAAGAGTTTGCTAAATGGCTTTCAAATAATTTTATTTGATTGGCTACCAAAGTTCAAATCCTAAGGAGACATATGATTAAAATAGTAATTTGAGTTTTGTCCATCTCTCTATCTTTTAAGAGGGAAAAAAAGGTTGTTAATTAATGTAATACATATTCGTGTTGCTTTTGACCTCACTATTAAGCACCAACCCTCGATGAAGATTCCAAGTTTGACAGGCTACTTCTAATAATGACAATATATATGTTGTTCTCCACTTATTTGTTTTGGTGTTTCATTGTGAAAAACATTATAGATAATTAAATCCTTTTTCTTTCATTATATTTCGGTTCTTATAAGAACATTTGTGAGAGTTTTATCTCTCCTTTTTGTGGGAGTTTATTGACAAACTTTATTTATACTGATACTCATCTTGAGTTGATGAATGCTACGTAAAAATTTATTTTTGTTAGCAAGATTGGTTGAAAATGACTTACATATAGGGAAAAAATTCACCTTCAAAGTTTGCTTAAATAGTTACATAGATCCTTTGCTTTTATAAATGGTCATACAGGCTCTTTTTTAACAATTATACCCTTTGATTATAACAACCCAAAAAATGACTTCAAATAACATTCTATAATAATCACATGTGCAATATTAAAATATATAATCTAACATATAAAATAATTTAAATATGCTTTAATATTTTATTAATCTATTTTAAGATTAATAATATTAAAATAATTGGATCTTGAAATTCAAAATAACATTAAAAAATCTAAATTGCATATTTTATATTTATAATATATATATATATATATTTTAAATCATGTCTACATTAGCATAAATTTTAAAGTTAATTTTTGGAATAATGTATTTAAGTATTAATAAAATATTTCATATCAATAATAACTTAATTAAAAATGATTTTTATGATATTATATATATATATATATAATGTGTGTGTGTGTGTTATTTCATTAATCATATTTATTTTAATATTTTATTTGCATTTGTTATAAAATGTTTGATTACAATTAAAGGTTACAATAATAAAAAAAGGAGTCCGTATAACCATTTCTAAAACTAAATGAGTTTATATAACTATTTTAACAAACCTTAAAAGTGTGGATGATCTTTTCCCGATTTTTTTTAACAGTTTTATTCTTTAGCATTATCACGTCCAATGGCCTAAGCTTCAGTCCATTCGCACGGACAGTTCATCCCTACGTCTCCATTGTTAGATTTCATGAATGGTTTTAATTAATTTGAACTTTGTCACCGGTATTAAAAAGTATCCATTAGATTTTAAATGTTTAACATTCATCTACATAATCTCTTTGAAGAGATTATGCAGATATCCACAACCCATGTACAAATCTCATCCACCTAATGTTTGCATAATATATAAGTATTTTTCAAGAATGCATAAAATATAATTAGACCAACCCAACAAAGAACGTTAGAAATCAAGGTGCCTGTGGATTTCAATTCTTCGCTACCTCTTCAGAATTTAAACTCGAGTGACTCCCTAGCGGCGATTTCAGCTACCGTTACCATAAAGTAGAATCACTGTAATTAGGAAGACAATCAGGTGAGTAAGGCAAACATCAAATCCAGCCCCATGTTTTTGACCACCAGCAGCTGAAAAATAAAAAATGGCCAAGTTAGGTTTTGTTCAGGAATTTGTTCAAACAATATGCATGCACTCAACAAGTCATTAGAAAGTACACAAAATCGGATCAAATCGATTTATATGAAAGAAAACTCTAACGAATCAAAAGTTAGGAACACAGGTTATGAACACTCGTGTGTTCAACTATGGGTATTATCAATCTTCAAAGTCTGTAATATTTGACTTAGAGATAGAGAGTCTATTTGTTCTGAAATCTAGTCGTGCTATCGGGCAGAGTTGCGACCAGACGCCAATGCGAAGACTAAATTTGTATTGGTGGGGACGGACGATTTGGACCAGCAGGTTTCCAGCCCCAAAAATAACTTGAGTGGCACGGTCAAGTTTGAACTGTTATCAATGTTGAAAAACCTTCAACGCACTTCGTAGTTTCTAACAACAAATTATCCGGACAGATCCCTCCAATTTGCAACTTGACTCACTTGAATATCTATCCGTGTCGGACAACAATTTGAGCGGAACCATTCCACCATGCCTTAGAGACTTCAGCACTCGGCTGATTATTCTACACTTGAAGAACAATAACGTTCAGGACCGCATCACTGATACTTTTGTGAATAGAAGTTCTTTAACGAGTCTTGATCTCAATAGCAATGAGTAGGAAGGGCAACTACCAAAATCTTTGGCTAATTTTACTGAGCTGGAAGTTGTCAATGGGAGGAACAACATGATAAGTGACACGTTTCCCTGCTGATTGGTATCTCTTCCTAAGTTAAAAATTCTGGTTTTGAGATCAAATAGATCCCATGTGCAGTTCCAAAGTCATATTTCCCTTTCGAGACCTCCCCACCCCCCGGGATAAGCTTTCAAGACCTTGGAATCATTGATATATGACGAACAACCACTCATCATGAACTCACAGGTTTTCTGCCAAGAAGGATATTTGTAGGCATGGAAGCAATGGAGAATGTGGAGGAAAAGGGATCAGGAGTTCAATATATAGGTGATACTACTACGACGATTCTTTGACGTTGGCAACGAAAAGCATATTTAGTGCTATGCAATCCTTAATTCAATTATCTCATTCAGTTGTATGTATGTTTAAGTTAAGCTAATATGGACCTTCACAATTGTAATGTGCAAAACAGCCCCCAAACTATGAGCACTGCCCTCCTTGCACATATGCACTAGGATTGAATGACATCGCTTCAATCCTAATTTTAATGTGTAAAACAATTTACAAAATTTTAACATAACAGCCCATCGGGTAAAATTTAATCAGCCCCAAATAAAAACCTATAAAAGCGTGGCTTAGATATCCAAATGAGATAGAGAAGCAGAGGCGTAAGTAGGAGAAATCAATGAGGAGACTGATTCGAATTTCTGGGAGTACAGTTTTTTGAACGATTATTTTTCGTGTAAATTGCTTTATGACGTTCTTGCAGGTTAATTGATGAGCAAGTATTTTCGCGAATGCTCAATTCGTTCTAATGAGAAAGCCATATTCGGAAAAAAAGAAAACAAATTGGTAAATTCAAACAATTTTTCTCACTTGAAGATTTTTTACATCAATTTTTTTTAGACGAATTCTTGATGAGCAAGTATTTTTTTTTATCCTAAGACGAATTTTTGGACAGAAGGTACCGACTGCTGCTCATGGGATGGGGTAACCTGTGATAATATGACAGGAAACGTGATTGGCCTCGACAGCAGTTGCAGCAGGCTTGAAGGCATCATCGATGACAATAGCAGCCTCTTCCATCTTTCCCATCTCCAATCTCTCAACCTCGCTTTTAACGATTTTGGCGGATCTCAAATCTCTGCTGTGATTGGACGGCTAAAGGAATTGACATACCTTAACCTCTCTCGTTCCTTTTACGGTGGTCTACTCCCATATGAAATATCTCACTTGTCCAAACTAACTCATCTTGAACTTTCCAAAAATGAGTGGACAATCGAACAAAAAACTTTTGATTTGCTTGTGAGTAACCTAACAAAGTTAAGCCTTCTTAATCTCCAAAGAACAGACATGTATTCGATCAAACCTTTTTCTCTGCTAAACCTGTCTTCAACAATGACGTATCTCGATCTCAGTAGAGCTGGTATACAAGGAAATTTCCCAGATGAAATTTTTCGTCTTCCAAACCTTCAAGTACTCTATTTATATGGAAATGATCAACTCACTGGTTACCTCCCAAATTCTAACTGGAGTAGTCCTCTTAAGAAGTTGCATCTTTCTTTCACTGATTTCGCAGGTAAAATACCCGATTCAATTGGAAATCTACTGTTCTTGGAGGTTGTACATATCCAAAGCTGCAGTTTCACCGGGTCAATTCCAACATCAATTGGAAACCTCACTAGAGCTACTGAAATTGTGTTCGCATCAAATCATCTTACTGGCCACCTGCCCCATCATGTAAGTGGACTGTCATATTTAACCACTTTAGACCTTTCTGGAAACTCTCTACAAGGCGGTACCATCCTGGTTGTTCACTTTGCCTTCTTTGGTTTATATAGATCTTTCACATAACATGCTCAATGGTCCTATTGAGCCATTCCAGTCGCCTAATTCACTACAAGAAGTTCGATTGCAAATAAATGAGATACATGGCACAATTCCTTATTCCATCTTTCAACTAGTGAACATCACTTATCTCGATCTTACATCAAACAACTTGAGTGGCAGCCGAGTTCGACATGTTCTCAAAGTTGCAAAGCCTAATATCTTTATCTTTCAAACAACAGCCTACTCTCATTTACTTCTCTAGCAATATGGATATCAAATATTCCTTACCTAGTCTACGAATTGAATTTATCTAATTGCAATGTCAACTTCCCACGTTTCTTGAGAAACTCGGGAAAGTTAACAAGCTTAGACCTCTCAATGGTAGAATTCATGGCTTAATTTCAAAACATGATTCGAAGGATGGAAGAATTTGATTGATCTTCATCTTTCCAACAACTTTCGACACATGTAGAGCTACATCCATGGCGGAAATTAAAATTCTTGATCGCAAAACAACAAAATCCAAGGATCAATTCGGTTCCACCACCTTCAACACAAGTCTTCTTAGTTTGAACAACAAATTGTCCGGACAGATCCCTCAGATTGATTTGCGGTTTGAGTTCCTTGAATATCTTTCCTTATCTCACAACAACTTGGTGGAGCGATTCCTTCATGTCTTGGAAACTTTAAGCTGATTATTCGGACTTGAAGAACAACGAGGTCACATCCATGATACATTTGCAAATGCAAGTTCTTTAATGAGTCTTGACCTTAATAGCAACAAGTTGGAAGGGCCATTACCAAGATCTTTGGCGAATTGTAACATCTGGAAGTTATCAATGTGGGAACAACATGATAAGTGACACATTTCCGTGTTGGGTGGGATCTCTTCCTAAAAATTCTGGTCTTGAGATCTAATTGATTCTATGGTCCATTAAGTCCAATATTAAGTTGCCCTTTCAAGCCCTTGAATCATTGATCTCTCGTAATGAATTCAGGTTTTGCCAAGAAGCGATCTTTGTAGGTATGGAAGCAATGAAGAATGTGGAGGAAATAGAGTTTGGACCTCAATATATTGGTGGTTTCTCTGTAAAGATTACATGTTGCAATGAAAAGACGGGATGTTCTACTGTACAAGATCTTGATAATATTTAGAGCTATGGATTTTTCAAGCAATCGGTTCAATGGAGAGATTCATGTGTTGAAGAAATAAAATAGTGTGTTTTTTGTGTGTTTTATTTGTTAATTCTCTAACAAAGTGGTATCAGAGCTAGTGCTTGATGCTATATATAGTCATATAGCATATCAAATCGAAGATGTCGACGAGAGGAACGTGACGTCGCAAAAATCATCCCGATCCGAGACCGAACGTGCCCACACTTGCCAAAATTTTACGTCACGAAGTGAGTCGACTAGTTGAGCGAATGAACCAAGCCGAGCTGAACCGAATCAAGTCGAACCGAGCCAACTCGAGCTGAACCAATCCGGACCGAACCGAGACTACCAAGCCGGTGTTGACCGTTGACCGACATTGACCGTTGACCGGCGTTGACTGTTGATCGTTGACCGAAAGTTGACTCGAGTCCTTCCCAAGGTTTTTCGACGTGCCGGATCCATCTGTGCTTTCAGAATCTCTAAATTCTCACTCAATTTGTGAGTTATGGCAAACGGTGGTATGATGTCATTTCAAGTTCCACAATTAAAGGGAAGTAAATTTGACAATTGGAGTATTAAAATGAAGGCTCTATTGGGCGCACATGACGTATGGGATGTCGTGGAGAAAGGCTTTATTGTGTCAGAAAATGAAGCCACTTTAACTGCGGCGCAGAAGGAGAATTTAAAAGACTTGAAGAAGAAAGAGAATAAAGTAAAATATCTCATCTTTCAATCATTAGATGAAGATTCTTTTGAAAAGATTGCTGGTACAACCTCCTCAAAAGAAGCATGGGAGAAACTAGAGACCTCTTACAAAGGAGCGGAGCAAGTTAAGAAGGTTCGTCTCCAAACATTACGAGGAGAATTTTAGTCCTTACACATGAAGGCGTCAGAGTCAATTTCTGACTACTTTACTCGGGTTGTGACCGTTTCCAATGAATTAAAAAGAAATGGCGAGGAGTTAAAAGAGGTAAGGATCATTGAAAAATACTTGATCGATGGACTAAGTTTGACCATATTGTTGTGACAATTGAAGAAACAAGAGATCTAGAGGATATGACGATCGAGCAACTTCAAGGAATGTTGCAAGCCTATGAAGAAAAAAAAAAAAAGAAGCAAGGAATCGAAGAATAACTTCTCAAGATGGAAGTCAATCGAAGAAAGAAAAGCTCAAATGACGAGAGAATGCACTATGTCCGAGGTAGAGGTCGAGGACGAGGTAGAGGTCGTGGTCATGGACGAGGTTGGAATTTCAACAACAACAACTCCAATTATGCTAAAGGAGAAAGCTCAACCAGGGGACGAGGCAGAGGCAGAGGCAATCCAAGATCGAGGTATGACTAATCCCAAGTACAGTGCTATAATTGTCAAAAGTTTGGGCATTATGCTTCAGAATGCAGAGCTCCAAGCACCAGAATTGAAGAGAGAGTGAACTATGCTGAAGAAAAAAATGGTGAAGATGGCACACTTTTACTAGCACACAATGACACAAGTGGGGGTCAAGAAAATACATGGTATCTTGACACAGGTGCTAGCAATCATATGAGTGGAAACATAAGCATGTTCGTGCAACTAAGTGAATCTGTGAATGGCAATGTCGCTTTTGGAGATGATTCAAAAATACCAGTGAAAGGTAGAGGTAACATTCTTTTTCGTGCAAAAGATGGTAGCCACCAAATAATTTCGAATGTTTACTATGTGCCCAATATGAAAAACAACATTCTTAGTTTAGGTCAACTTTTAGAAAAAGGCTATGATATTCACTTAAAAGATTATAGTCTTTTCCTAAGAGATGACAAAGGAAATCTAATTACAAAGGTGAGAATGTCAAAGAATAGAATGTTTCCTTTAAATATTCAAAATGATGTTGCAAAATGTCTCAAAGCATGTCATAAAGATCAATCCTGGACTTGGCATCTTCGATATGGGCATCTCAACTTTGGAGGACTGGAGCTACTATCTAAGAAGAACATGGTGAAAGGCTTACCATACATCAATCACCCTGATCAACTTTGTGAAGGATGTTTACTTGGCAAGCAGTTTAGAAAGAGCTTTCCAAAGGAGTCGAAACCACTCGAGCTCATTCATCTTGATAATGTCCATTCAAACCCCTTGGTAAAAGTAACTACTTCCTTCTCTTGTAGATGATTTTCAAGAAAAACTTGGGTGTATTTTTAAAGCAAAAATCGAAGTCTTTGAAGCTTTCGAAAGTTTAAAGCAGTTGAAAAGAAAGTGGATACAGTTAAAGCCATGAGATTTGATCGAAGAGTTCACTTTAAAGAATTTTTAGAGTTTTGTGAAGCAAATGAAATTGACGCCCTTTGATTCCAAGATCCCTCAACAAAATGGTGTTGCGAAAGGAAGAAGAACCATCCTCGACATGGCAAGAAGCATGCTTAAGAGTAGAGGCTACCTAAAGAATTTTGGGCTGAAAGCAGTTCCATGTCATCTAATCGATCTCCAACAAGCGTGTGGGGAAGACGCCACAAAGCTTGGAGTGGAAAACCTCACCCATCTAAGAGTTTTCAAGCATTGCTATGTACATGTACCGAAAGTAGAGCCAAATTTGGATGACAAAAGTGAAGTTCATCTTCATCGGCTACGACAACAACTCCAAAGGATACAAGCTTTACAATCCAAACAACGGGAAGATCGTGATCAGTCGAGATGTAATTTTTGATGAAGAAGGAGAATGAGATTTTGGCTCTGGTGTGGATAACTTCAACTTCTTTCCCATTAAAGAAGATGATCATACACAGATAAAACAAGTAAACGAACAACAAGAGCACCCACCTATCTCACCAAAAAATTCACCGTCTTTCTTAAATGAAAGAAGAACGAAAGTCTTCAAGATCTCTGTAAGAGAGACATGATAATCTCACTCTCTTTTGCCTTTTAGTGATTGTGAGCAGCTTAACTTCCAAAAGCTAGATGAGAAGTGGAGAATTACAATGGATGAAGAAATCAAAGCCATTGTGAAGAATGATACTTGGGAGCTTACTACTCTTCCAAAAGGTCACAAGGCGATCGGTGTCAAATGGGTGTATAAAACAAAAAGAAATGGTAGAGAGAAATTGAAAGGCACAAGGCGAGGCTAGTTGCAAAAGGCTATAGTCAAAAGGCTGGCATAGACTATGACGAGGTATTTGCTCCTGTAGCTCGACTTGAAACTATTAGACTTATTATTTCTTTGGCTGCTCAGAACAAATGGAAGATTTTTCAAATGGATGTGAAGTCTGCTTTCTTGAATGGATTCCTTGAAGAAGAAGTTTACATCGAACAACCATTAGGCTATGTGGTGAAAGGACATGAAGACAAAGTTTTGAGATTGAAGAAAGATCTTTACGGGTTAAAGCAAGCACCAAGGGCATGGAATAGCAGAATTGACAAGTATTTTCAAGAGAAAGGCTTCACCAAATGCCCATATGAACATGCTCTCTACGTCAAAGAAAAAGATGGAGATATTTTGATTGTGTGCCTATACGTGGATGATCTCATCTTCACTGGAAGTAATCCAAGCTTGTTTGAAGAGTTCAAGAGAGTGATGATCAAAGAGTTCGAGATGGCTGACATCGGACTGATGGCATATTACCTCGGCATTGAAGTCAAGCAAAAGGAATAAGGCATATTTATCTCCCAAGAAAGCTATGCAAAGGAGATTCTCAAGAAGTTCAAGATGAATGATTGTAAGCCTATAAGCACGCCAGTGGAATGCGGAGTCAAGTTATCCAAACATGATGAAGGCGAATATATAGATCCAACATTCTTTAAAAGTTTGGTTGGAAGCCTACATTATTTGACATGCACAAGACCAGATATCCTTTATGCTGTTGGACTTGTGAGCCGATACATGGAGAATCCAAAGACTACCCATTTTAAAGCTGCAAAAAGAATCCTTCGCTACATCAAAGGTACAACTAATTTCGACTTGCTATACTCATTTTCTAATGATTACAAGCTTGTTGGATATAGCGATAGCGATTGGGGTGGAGATGTAGATGATTGAAAGAGCACCACGGGATTTGTGTTCTTCATGGGAGATACCGCTTTCACATGGATGTCAAAGAAGCAACCAATTGTCACGCTATCCACCTGTGAAGCTGAATATGTAGCTGCCACATCAAGTGTTTGTCATGCAATTTGGCTCAGAAATTTACTGAAGAAGTTGAGTTTGGCACAAGAAGAGCCCTATCCAACCGAGATTTGTGTTGATAACAAATCAGCAATTGCCCTATCTAAGAATCCAGTCTTTCATGATCGAAGTAAACACATAGACACTCGCTATCATTTCATAAGAGAGTGTATTGCAAGAAAAGAAGTGCAAATCAAGTATGTAAAATCACAAGATCAAGCAGCTGATATCTTCACTAAGCCACTCAAGCAAGAAGACTTTGTAAGATTCAGAAGTTTGCTTGGTGTCATAGGATCAAGTTTAAGGGGAGGTGTTGGATCATAAACTTGATCCAAGATTAATAAATCAAGCCCAACTCATGGTTCCATGAGTAGGTATGGTTGGTGAGGTTTGAATTATTTGTGTTAGGTGTGTTAGGTGTGGTTGGTGAAGTAGGTGAGTGGTAGGTTTTAATGGATGGTGAGGATTTATTTATTAGTTGAATAAATGAATGGTTATGATTAGTTTGTTTCATGTATAAATACCCCCTCTCCCCTTTGGTTTAAACATCAAGTGAAGTAGCAAAATCTCTAAGGTGTAGAGAGTGAAAAATAAGAGTTGTAATTGGTGACGAGTGTTGTTGAAGAAATAAAATAGTGTTTTTTGTGTGTTTTATTTGTTAATTCTCCAACATCCTGAAGTACTTGGAAACTTTAAATCACTCAAAGTGCTCAACCTTTCACACAATGGCCTGACAGGTAATATTCCGGTGTCCTTGGGGATTATGACAGCACTTGAATCATTGGACCTCTCTTTCAACAAGCTTCATGGAAGAATTCCAGAGCAGTTATTAGGTGTTACAGACCTTGCATCATTAAATCTTTCATATAACCGGCTTCGGGGACGCATTCCTCGAGGCAATCAATTTAATACATTTGATAATGATTCATATATTGGGAATATTCATTTGTGTGGAGAGCCGTTGACAGTAACATGTAGCAATGACGGGCTGCCAAAAGCACCTCCGTCGGCTACTACTGATCACGAGGAAGATGAAACTACAAGCTGGTTTGACTGGAAAGTGGCGAAGCTGGGGTTTGCATCTGGAGTGGTGATTGGATTGTCAATTGGATACATATTATTGTCAATAGGGAGACCACGATGGTTAGTGAAGATGGTTGAAAGAGATCAGCAGAAGAAGGTAAGAAGACGAAGGCCAAGAGATAGAATGTAGAAGAAAATACAAATAATTGAAATTAAGCTATAGGCTAAGATTAAGTTCTAGGTGTTTTTGCTATTCAGTAATAGTTTTTTTTTTTTAGTAGCAGAATCATTGGTCATGTATGACGATTGTATGTGAAATTATGTATTAGCTTTTTAATTAAAAATCCTTCTTTCGGTTGTGTAAATAACGGTATGGCTATCTACTGAGACCAAACCATTTCTTGTGATGCTTTCGGTTTAAATCACATGCTCCGTGCTTATCTTACTACCAGGCTTGGTGAAACCGCTTAATTAGTTAGTCAAGTGGAGCAAGTAATTTGGATAAGATCTACGTGAAAGAACAGCCATACATGTGTGACTTAAGTGGCGGCAACATTTAATTGGCTCCCCATCATTATAATTCATGGGTTAGCTTCATTTGTACTCACTTTCAATCCGAGATTAGTAATAATATTTTCTAGCTTATATCATTTAGCTTCTCATACTTACTCTAATCTTTATTATTTACATCAATTATCAAATACTTCCTGCCCATTTTGTCCACAGTTATAATATATTATCAACATGAGATTGGTCTGGTACTTGTATCCTTTCCCTTTCTTATTTTTCTGCTCGTTACAAGCAAAGACCAGTCTGTGGAAACCCTAATTACAAATAAAGTACACAAATCCATAAATTATCTTTGTTCCGTGAAATTCAACATAAATATACATACAAAGATGGAAATCTTACTCCCTTTGGTGAGAAATCGAACATGTATGTTTAATTTATAGACTTCTTTCACTCCAAAAACACACTCTCTCTCTACACTTTCCACCTTCAAATTCACCTTCAACGGTCTTCCTAAATGAAATTAACGTTGAAAACACTCCAAAATAACGCATCAAATCAAGTTTTAAAAGACCCAAACTTTTATTTTGCATAAACTCTAACCTTCGAATTTTCCCCATTTCAATTCTTCTTCACCAATAGCTTCTTTTTCCAAAACAATGAAAAATGCTTCTTCTTCTTCTTTTTTAAATAAGTTATCCACTTTAAATTTACCCTCTTATAAAAAATATTATAAAAATTTGAATTTGTCCAATTTTCCAGCCTAAAATTTGTATTGTATCAACCATCCATTAAATGGTTAATTGCTATTTATAATTGATGATGTCAAAAGGGTAATTTAGACATCTAACATAATAAATAAAAATTAAAAGAAAAATGTCGGTCATCTACCTTAATTTTACTTTGTTATTAAAAATACCATAAAAGTTTGAATTTGTGTATTTATTAGTCATTCACCTTAAGTTTACTCTGTTATCAAAAATACTATAAACGTTTGAATTTGTTTATTTTTCCACACTAAAACTTGAATTTAATAGAATTTAAGTAAAATGACCATTTTACCTTGAATTCAAGGGCATTTTTGGCTTTGCACAATAAATAATAAAATTAAAAGAAAATCAAAACCCATCAAACCTTGGAAACTCTTTGTTTCAAAACAAAATCCATAGACAATTTTGATCCCTAATTAGAATTTCTATCAAACCCTTCGTAAATGACATAAAATAAAAATAAAATAAAATACATCTCACTATCTTCTTCCTTGTCTTCTCTTTGTCTAAATTTTTAGAGTTTATAAAATCAACACAGAAATTGTTCAAATCTTTCATCACCTACATCCTCTATCACTAGATCCTTCAGCCAACTACTATAATAGACAAACGTATGCATTGGGCTATGAAGACCGGCTAATGAGGAGTCTTGTGGTGGTTGCAGCTATCCACGAGGTTGAGAGAAGAGGTAGTAGCAGCAACGATCAACGGGAATGGTGTCTATGACACTCTAAAATACGTTTGATTGGGTGTTTATGAAATCAAATTTAAGTGTTGGATTGATTAGGTGTTTATGAATTAGGGTTTAGGGTAATTTCTAGATTAAGTTTGATATTCAAATTTGTAAAGATAATTGAGAAGATAAATTAGATTTTTTCAATTAAAGAAGAAATTAGAATGTTAAGTGTATTTAGTTGAATATTGGTTATATAAAATGGATTTTATTTTTTATTTTAAACTAATTTATTTAACACGTTAAATGTCTAGATTACTCATGTGACGTCATCAATTATAAACAGCAGTTAACGTTTTGGTGAATGATTGATAATTTCCCAAAATTCAAGGGTAAGATGTACTTTTTACTTAGAATTTGTTAAACAACATAACAATGTAAATGTTTTGGTTGACGGATGATACAAATTATAAATTTGGGGTAAAATTTTAAATAAATTAAAACTCTTATAATATTTTTTATAAGAAGACAAAGTTAAAGTGAATGACTAATAATATCTTCTTCTTCTTTTTTAATGCCTAATATGCATAAAATTAATGCGCTTCGTTTTTATTAGCCAAACCTAATAGGCTTTTTGAAAGCCTTTGGCCCATGAAAATAAAAGATTAAAAAGAAAGTGTGCATATGTTACATTTGACGACTGCCTACTGACCTTAATAGCCGCAATAACATCAAACCACCTAAATCGCGTCATGTGTCGTTAATTTGATATCAGACGGAAATAATAAAAGTGTCCTGATAACACTTTGATTCGTAACGGAAACAAGGCCTTCGACCATTGGATAAGTGCAACGCACTCAAGTGATTTCATTAAATGTCACGTGAGAATAAAATAAAATCGGAACAAATATCAAAAACGGTTCACAACGAAGATTAAACCAAATCTCTAACAAAATCACGTGCTAACAAAGGACATGAAACATAAATTAGTTACAAGATGCACAGTTACCATTGTCTTGGAGGATATATTTTCATGGTTCATTCATTAATTGATAATTGGCATGGGTTGAAATTAAATAAGTAATTAAAATAAGTTGTTTATTTAAGATATAGGAAACGAAATTGGAACGAACTGTACACTCATTCATGTGTTTATTTTATTTTGAAATTGAAATAAACTATTATAAGTTACTAATATATTCTTTGTTAATTGTTGCACTTAGTATTATTTGCATCTATTATAATAATAACAACAGCAAGAATTAAAAAAATAAAAAAATGAATAATAATAATAATAATGTTAAGAGTAATAAATACAATGATGATGATGATGATTAATAAAACTTACAATCCACCTAAAATATGCATAAATGAGTAAAATGGTAGTGGAACCCACCTGATTTTTGCATTATTTTAGTTGGGTTGTAAGTTATATTAATTGTAACTTAGCAAAACCATAATAATATTAATAATAATAAATATTGAGGGATATATTTGTAAATATTACAAATTTTCTAAGAATTTTCATAAATTCTATAAGGATCAAAATGTAAAAGAAATAGTACTTGGTTGAGGTAATTTGGAGATTATGAAAATTTAATAGGAGTAAAATGGTAGTTCTGGGAATGAGAATTTCATTCTCAATCCCCTTGAGAATCAAGTTCCTATTCTCAAATTGCAATATTTTTAGGTTCCACATACTTGATTTTCATTCCCCCTTCTCTTTTAATTAGTAAATACTCTCAATTATTTTGATTCTGAATTTCAATTTTCCCAATTTTAAAGTAAACGCACCATTGCATACTTAGTACATATGATATGTAATGTCAAATATAAAAATATCCTACTCTTTGGATTTTCTTGAATCGAGATTGCTCCTTTAAGTCCATACTGTGAAACAAGGTCAAAAACAAAACCATTAATGTGACCACCTTTTAGTAACAGAATTAAAAAAAAAAAATGGAACTTAACCCGTTCATTCGGTTATCCACTACTTTTTTCTATTTTTCCCATTAATCCTTGCATTCGTTGGATTTCAGTCAACAAATGATATTGGCCGGCTGAAAGATAATACGTGAAACTCAGCCGCGGCCGTCTCTCGTATTTATTCCATCGTATGCTTTCTTTCACGCCATTTGGAGGATAATGCATTTCATGGAATTTTTTATTTTATTTTTGTCCATTGCATTCCATTTCATGTATTTCAGGAAATGTTAAATGTATCATTTGAATCAATCTTTGACCAACTCGCAACACGCCCGGCCCGGAAATGAAACATAAAAGCTAAAGATACAGTCCTTGGAATTCATATAAACACTCATCCACCTACCTCTCAACAATTAGACATATGATAAGTAATTGTCACGTTTCTCTGCATTAATTCTTAGAAACCATGGAGAGGTTCATATGGCATTATAACCAAGTCTGCTGCACTCTCTTATTCTTCTACTTCCTTTTGCTTGGTTATAGTTTTCAAGTTGATTGTTCATCACCTTTCCATCACTTTTCTTTTAAAACAACTCATTCCTGCACTCCCGAACAAAGTTTGGCCTTGCTTCAATTTAAAAATAACACTTACGTCAGATTAGCGAATTACTCTTTTTGCAATGAAGAAAATTCTTCTCCTAAGACGAACTCTTGGACGGAGGGTACCGATTGTTGCTCATGGAATGGAGTAACCTGTGATAATGTGACTGGAAACGTGGTTGGCCTCGACCTTTATAGCAGCTGCAGTTGGCTTGTAGGTACCATCGATGACAATAGCACCCTCTTTCATCTTTCACATCTCCAATCCCTCAACCTTGCTTATAGCAATTTCCTCGGTTCTCAACTCTCTCCGGAGTTTGGATGGCTGAAGGAATTGACATATCTTAACCTTTCGGCTTCCAATTTCGGTGGTCTAGTCCCTTATGAAATGTCCCACTTGTCCAAACTAACTCATCTTGTCCTTTCCTTCTGCGTCTTGACAATCGAACAAAAAACTTTTGATTTGCTTGCGAGTAACCTTACAAAATTAAGCCTTCTACATCTCAGAAAGACAAACATGTCTTTGATCAAACCGTTTTCTCTATTAAACTTGTCTTCAACAATGACGGATCTCGATATGGGTGATACTGCGATGGAAGGAAATTTCCCAGACGACATTTTTCGTTTTCCAAATCTTCAAATACTCAATTTAAAACTAAACAGTCAACTCACAGGTTATCTCCCGAAGTCTAATTGGAGTAGTTCTCTTAGGAAGTTGGATCTTTCTCTCAGTAATTTTTTAGGCGAAATACCATATTCAATTGGAAATCTATTTTTCTTGAAGGTTTTACATATTGGAAACCTTACCAGAGCTACTGAAATTGTGTTCACATCAAATCATTTTAGAGGCCAACTGCCTTATCATGTAAGTGGATTGTCTTATTTAACCACTTTAGACCTTTCTGGAAACTATTTCGAAGGCAGAGTACCATCTTGGTTGTTCACTCTGCCTTCTTTGATTTCTATAAACCTTGCATGGAACAAGCTCAATGGTCTTATTGATCCATTCCAGTGGCCTAATTCACTACAGGATGTTCGTTTGGAAGAAAATGAGATCCGTGGTACAATTCCAAATTCCATCTTTCAATTAGTGAACCTCACTATTCTCGATCTTTCATCAAATGATTTGGTGGCGCAATCAGATTTGACCAGTTCTCAAAGTTACAAAAGCTTCAATTTCTTGATCTTTCAAATAACAGCCTACTCTTATTTACCTCTTCTGCCAATATCTTTATCGAATATTCCTTACCTAGCCTTAAGATTTTGCGTTTCTCTAATTGCAATGTCAGTGTGTTCCCAAGTTTCTTGAGAAACTCAGAAAATTTAAGAGTCTTAGAGCTCTCTAACAGCAGAATTCATGGTCGGATTTCGAAATATGGTTCTCAAGGATGCAAGAGTTTGACTGTCCTTGTTCTTTCCAACAATTTTTTGACACATATAGAGCTACATCCATGGATGAATATCACCACCCTTGATCTGCGAAACAACAGAATCCAAGAATCAATTCTGGTTCCACCACCTTCAACTGAAGTCTTCTTAGTTTCAAACAATAAATTGTCCGGACGGATCCCTCCATCTATTTGCAGCTTGAGTTTCCTTCAATATCTTTCCTTATCTCGACAACAATTTGAGCGGAACAATTCCCGTGTCTTGGAAACTTTAGCACTGAGCTGATTACTCTGCACTTGAAGAACAACAGCCTTGAGGGTCACATCCATGATATTTTCGCAAATGCAAGTCATTTAACAAGTTAGAAGGGCCATTACCAAGATCTCTGGCTAAATGTATTAAGTTGTCAATGTGGAGAACAACATGATAAGTGACTGATTTCCATGTTGGTTGGGATCACTTCAGCTAAAAATTCTTGTCTTGAGGTCTAATCGATTCGATGGTCTACTATGCAACTCCAATATTACATTTCCTTTCAAGCCCTTGAATCATTAATCTTTCTCATAATGAATTCACTAGTTTTCTGCCAAGAAGGATTTTTCCTAGTATGGAAGCAATGAAGAATGTGGACGAATAGGAAGACTTGAATATATGGAGCCTTCTGACGAGTCCATAACGGTGGCAATGAAAGGACATAATTTTCAATTGCAAAAGATCTTAGTCATGTTTAGAGCAATGGATTTTTCAAGCAATCGATTCCACGGAGAGATTCCTGAAGTACTAGGAAACTTTAAATCACTCAAAGTGCTCAACCTTTCACACAATAGCTTTGACGGGTAATATTCCGTGTCCTTTGAGAATATGACAGCACTTGAATCATTGGACCTCTCTTTCAACAAGCTTGATGGAAGAATCCCAGAGTTGTTAAGCGTTACTTGCATTATTAAATCTTTCACATAACCGCTTTGGGGACGCATTCCTCAATGAAATCAATTTAACACAATTGAAAATGATACTTATATTGGGAACATTCATTTGTGTGGAGAGCCCTTGACTATTATATGTAGCAAAGAAGGGCTGCCAAAAGCACCTTCTTGATCACAGGAAAATGAAGCGCAAGTCGGTTTGATTGGAAAATGGCGAAGATGGGGTATCGTCTAGTCCATTGGATTGTCCATTGGATATATGGTATTCTCAACTGGAAAACCACAATGGTTTGTGAGGTTGGTTGAAGACCAAGAAGAATGTTAGAAGAGCAAGACGAAGACCTGAGGTAAATAAATAAGTGAAAGTCGTCCTTTACTTATAAGCGGTGAGGGGTTAAATTGTTAGTGTGTATATTGTTATTTCTTGTCGTAGCAGAATGAACAGTTGTGTATGGCGTTTAGCATTAGCTCCTCATATAAAAGTCATCCTTTCATTAACTAGTGAAAAAAGAAGGGCATAATATGCATACTTATTCAATAACTCCTTCAAAAATATATTCGCCTACCTCAATCCCAAACAACCAAATCTCAATCACTCGAGCTCAATGTTGCGGACCGCCCAATTCACTAGCCCAATTTGCTCATCAAGAGCCCAACACAAGGCCAAGAGTGCTAGCTTGGCCCAACTCCGGAAAGTTCTAGGCAACTCTAGCACATTGAGCTTGTAAATACTCTAGAATTCTCCTTACAATACATGTAAATAGCTAAGAAGTGGTAGAATTCTCTAGAATCTCTAGAGTTTGGCAAGCCTCCCCTATAAATATGGGATGGCATTAGGCATTTGCATTCAACAAACACAACAACCAGCTGTGTAAGCAACTCAAGCATTGTAATCTCTTTGTGCAGTACAACTTTCTTATTCGGCGCCAGTGCTCTCGTCTCTAGTTCGAGAAGCTCAAGGCGTACTTAGCAACACTCGGCAAAGTGGTCTAAGTGTCGCAGGTTAAGCAAAATACTCATCCGTGACAAGTGGTATCAAAGCTAAGGTTTGCACGCATAAGTTAGCTCACGGTAATACCAACCCATCAAATGTAGCACAAGAGGGTGTTGTTGGTGTGGATGTTCCAAGGAACCAAGCATGAGAGAGGAGAACACGCCCAAAGGCAAGACTCAAGGCAAGTCCAAGGCCCCGTCCATGGATGCGTTGGAGCCTCGTGTAAGCACTCTCGAAATCGCGTTATGCGCCTCGAGGGATTAGAGGAACGAGTGGGCGGTCTCGAGGGAGAATCAGTTCACGGTGGCAACAAAAGCTCTCATCCAAGAGCGAACACTCTCCGAGGTGAGTTTCGTTCTTTCCATGATGAGTTACTCGAAACTTCGTAATTTTGTTCGGAGAACTACGCTTGTCCGATGCGGAAGTGGATGAAGTCCGCTTCGGATTGGGCATAGCAAGCCGCGCACTCTCCGCTAGCTTCAGTGATGCGCCGCATTGACATGCCAAAGCCCGACATACGATGGCACCGCAATGATCTTGCACAACTTCTATTTGGGCTTGATCAATACTTCGATGCCATGGGCGTGAGAACGAGGCATCGAAAGTGGGCACTACACCCTATCTTAGAGCGCACTTATGGTGGCGTCAAGCATGGCGGAGATGGGTAAGGCATTTGCACCATCGACACTTGGGCCGACTTGAAGAACTTAAAGCGAGCCTCACCCGGAGAAGGAAGCGGCGCTTCGTCGCCTCAGTAATCAAGTAGCATTGGGACTACATTAATGAGTTCACTACCCTTATGTCGAGATAAGCGACATGTCCCAAGGATTCGCTTACTTCCAAGATGGCCTCGAGTTGGGCCAAGACCGAGCTTGATAGGTGGTGTTCAACACTTGACGAAGAAGGCGCCAAAGCCCATGCCCATGCAACGATCCTCGTTATGTCGGAGAAAGCTTAACGCTCTTGCTGCCCAACTCGAAACAACCCCGTAATGTCCACGAAGAACTGACCCATGGGTTCTCCCGGCGCCTCGGCGCCTCGATAACAGCCCTCGTCGAAAGAGCTTATATATGTTAGCCTTGAAGATAAATGGCCACTCCGTTAAATGCGCTGATAGACACAGAACAACAATTTGTGTCCGTGATGAGGCCAAGTGCTTAGGCCTCAAGGCCCAAGGAGGGAGGCGATGAAGGTGAACTCACCAATTCGGAATTGCACAAGGCGTGCACATCACACTCGGTACGTGGAGCGGAAAGCTTGACTTCTCCATTATGCCCATAGACGACTTCAAGATGGTCCTCGGCATGGAATTCTTCGACCAAGTCCATGCCTTCCCGCTCCCCGCTACAAACTCCCTAAGCATCCTCGACGGGAGCAAAGCATGCATGGTTTCCACGAAACGAGGCAAGTCCAAGGAAAAGACACTCTCCGCTATGCAATTTAAAAGGGCTTTCAAGAAGGACCCAAGCTCCTTGGTCTCCATTCGGGAACTAAACGAGGAAGGAAATAGCGGAACCTCGCCAAGCCAAGTCCCTCCGCGAATTCAAGTCATCCTCAATGAGTACAAGGACGTAATGCCTCCAGAACTTCCGAAGAATCTCCCACCTCGACGAGAGGTAGATTATGCAATCGAGCTGGAATAAGGCGAAACCACCTTGCATGGCGTCACGAACTAGAGGAGTTGCGGAGACAACTCGAAAGACTTCTTTGAGGCTACATTCGCCTCAGCCCGTTCGCACTGCGTCCTCTTCAAAAAAAAAAAGATAGATCGCGGATGTGCATTGACTATGGCTCAACAAGATCACCAGAACAAGTCGATTCCCTTGATCGCGGACTTGTTCGACCAGGCTTCAGCAAAAACTTGACTTGCGCTCCGGGTACTACGCACCGCCAAGGAAGACGAACCGAAGGCATGCCTGATAAAGGTCTTTCGAATTCCTTGTGATGCCTTTTGGCCTTACTAATGCACCCGCCACATTTTGCACGCTCATGAACAAGGTGCTCCAACCATTCCTCGACCGCTTTGTGGTCATATACTTGGATGACATCGTGATGTATAGCACCACACTCGAGGATCATGCCCACTTACAAAGTCCTCCAGTACTCAAGACAACGAGCTCTTTCTCAAGTTGGAGAAGTGTTCGTTTGCCCAACAAGTGGAGTTCCTTGGCCCACAGGCGGGAAGATTATGATGCAGAATGCCAAAGTAAAGGCCATTCTCGAAGGGGAGCCTCCCTCGAAAGTGCCCGAGCTTCGCTCATTCCTTGGGTTAAACTACCGTCATCAAAGGCTACTCGTGACGGTACCTTTCGAAAAAAAAGCGTGGCATTGGTCCGAAGAGTGCCAACGCGCATTCGAGGAGTTGAAAAGAACAATTTCGGAGGAACCCGTCCTCGCTCTTCCGGACCACACAAAACCCTTCGAAGTTCAAACAGATGCCTCGGATTTCACCATAGGTGGAGTCTTTATGCAAGAAAGCCACCCCATAGCGTTCGAGAGTCGAAAACTAAACGATACGGAACGCCGCTACACGGTGCAAGAGAAGCAGATGACCGAAAACAAACATTGCTTGGCGACATTACTTGCCTCTCACTTCGATCATGACGAACAACGTGGTGACAAGCTACTTTCAAACTCAAAGAAGTTGAGTCAAGCAAACGGTGGCAAGAGTTCCTTGCGGAATTCGACTATCGGCTTGAGTACAGACCGGGGAAAGCCAATGTCGTTGCGGACGCTTTAAGCCACAAGGCGGAATTGGCAACACTTAGCATGAGCCAACCGAAGTCCGACCTTGTCTCACGCATCAAGGAAGGCCTCCAACAAGATCCGTTAGCAAAGGATTTGCTGGAGAAAGTGCTCGAGGGAAAGACAAGGCGATTTTGGCAAGAGGAAGACATTCTCCTCACCAAGGGAGATCGGCTGTTCGTGCCAAGGTGGAGAAACCTACGGAAGGAAGTGATCAAGGAGTGCCACGACTCCAAGTGGGCTGGTCACCCAGAAATCGAGTGAACCACCGCACTAGTCCAAGCCTCGTATTTTTGGCCGCACATGAGGGACGACATCGAGGCATATGTGCGAACTTGTCTTGTGTGCCAACAAGACAAGGTGGATCATTAACTCCCAGCGGGATTGTTGGAGCCGCTACCACTCGCAACAAGGCCATGGGAAAGTGTCTCCATGGACTTCATCACATCGCTGCCCAAGTCCGAAGGTTGCGGAAGTATCATGGTCGTTGTCGACCGATACAGCAAGTATGCCACATTCATTGCTGCACCAGTCGATTGCAAAGCGGACGAGGCAGCCCGCCTATTCGTTAAGCACATTGTGAAGCTTTGAGAAGTTCCAAGGAGCATTGTGGCGGCGAGACCCTCGGTTCCTTTGGGCGTTTTGAACTCTTTAAGATGTTGGGGACCGATCTCGAAGTTCTCGACAAGCTTCCACCTAAGCGGATGGGCGAGCGCATCAATGGCCTCCTCGAGATGTCTTAAGGCATTATGTGGCTATTAGCGGGATTAGGCGAAACTACTCGACATGTGAATTTTCTTATAACTTACAGAAAGTGAGGCTACGGGCAAGAGTCCATTCGAGATCATCATGGGATTCGATGACTCCCGATGCCATGCCAACTTCACGGAGGAAAAGCCTCACGGCTCGCCCACCAATGATGCACGAGGAAGACATCCGCAGCGAGCTTACCTCGACAAAGCTGCGAGGAAAATGAAGAAATGGGCGGATACAAAGAGACGGCATGTTGAGTACAAGGAAGGTGATCAAGTCATGATCAAGCTCCTACCCCAACAATTCAAGACTTTGCGGAAAGTTCACTAGGGGTTAGTGAGGCGCTACGAGGGATCCTTCCGAGTTATTTGACGTGTGGGCAACATCTCGTATCAACTCCAACTTCCGCCAAGACTCCAGATCCATCCGGTCTTCCATGTGAGCCTTCTCAAGCCATATCACGAAGACATGGGAGACCCAAGTCACAGAGAATCGAGGCGCGCGCCAATCGCCGTTGTCACCGCGTTCGACAAAGATGTGGACTACATCATTGCGGACTGCGTGGTTTCGAGGAGGGGCGTGTTAGCACATAGCGAGTACTTGGTGAAGTGGAAAAACCTCCCCGAGAGCGAAGCCACTTGGGAACGTGAAGATGATTTGTGGCAATTCGCTGAGCACATCCAACACTTCAAGCGAGGCGTGGCGAGGGCGCATGAGCTTAGGTGGGGAGGATGTTGCGGACCAGATCGTTAGTCGATTTGCTGAGCCTTGAGGCGAGTGCTAGCTTGACCCAATTCCGGAAAGTTCTAGGCAACTCTAGCACATTGAGCTGGTAAATACTCTAGAATTCTCCTTACAATTCCAGCACATGTAAATAGCTAGGAAGTGGTAGAATTCTCTAGAATCTCTAGAGCTTGCCTCCCTATAAATATAGGATGACATTAGGCATTTGCATCCAACAAACACAACAAGCTTTGTAAGCAACTCAAGCATTGTAATCTCTTTGTGCATTACAACTTTCTTATTCGAAATTTGCTCTCTTCTACAGTTAGAAGCTCGAAGGCTTACTTAGTAACACTTTTCGGCAAAAGTTTTCTAAGTCTTGTAGCAGTTAAATGCATAAAATACTCATCTGTGACATCTAAACTCTTAAGTTATATAGTTATCAAGACAATATCCTCATCCATAGCATTATCAATTCTGATTTTAATGAGGCAAAACATCTTTAAACCATTAATACTTACCCCCGAAAACACTTTAATTGTATAGCTCATTACTTATAAACTAGTTTAGAAACTCACTCGCTATTGCTGTGGGATAATACAATGATAACTAAATATATAAAAACAAAAATGATAAAAATATAAAATTGTGATAGAATAACAAAAAAAATAATATATACACCCTGGGATTACAATATTATAAATTGAGCAAATCTAGTTGTGTTTATAGTTCTTTTTATCACTAATTGTTTCCCCAAATATAAATGTGCAGATCAAATGGCTCCCCAAAGCATCATCATTACAATACAATGCAAAGCCGAGAAAAGATTCAGATCTTCGAATACGCCTTATGATTACTTGGGAAAATATACTTTTAAAGCATATCTTTATTTAATTGTAATAAATAATTTTTCGATTAATGAAATAAATGAGGTATTTTATTAATATATATTAATTGCATTAATATTTTGATTAAAGTCTATTTTATCATATTATATGTATTTATGTGATCACCATGTGAATTCACAGAAGACATAAATACAAGTTATCTTATGATTAAATAAATTTAGTTTACAGTTAATAAATAAAGTTGGGCAATTTATTTAGGTATAGACTGTAATGAATTCATTGAAAGATTTGTCTTAATTATGTATGAACTTATTGATGTAGTACGACTACATTGAACATGATCAAATATGAGATTTAATTAACTTTGTAATAACTGTCAGACTTATTAAATCTCATAGGCGATTTTACTATAATCTTAATTTTGAGTTAATTATGATTTCATGATTGTAATTGTTATTCATTTGAGTTCCGATGGGCATGACGTAGTTAGTCAAGATTACCGGTTATCTTGGTGGGAGCAATTATGAGTATTGGAGTTATAGATTGACAATATAGAATTTATTACAATACGTCTCTTGATAGGGCTTCGTTGACTTGATCGTAGAATTCTCTGTCAGAGTGTGTCAGCGTTTAATATATTGAAAATGATCGTTAGAAAACCATTAAGAATCGAGAATAAGATGTAAT
Source organism: Citrus cavaleriei (assembly GCA_030448925.1). Lineage (NCBI taxonomy): Eukaryota > Viridiplantae > Streptophyta > Magnoliopsida > Sapindales > Rutaceae > Citrus > Citrus cavaleriei. Next base: position 47,703 of record JAUJEN010000564.1, read on the forward strand.
TAAATTGATTGGACAGTTGAGATATTGATTTAATTAATGATGTGGTACAAAAGATTGTGCGAGTAAAAGAAATCAATGTGGCAGGGCGAATTATTATTTGAAGCGTCTGAATTATGAGTTCCGATCTTTTAGTGGAGTAGATTTAGAATTAAATAATTGGTAGTTTATTCTGTCCCAATTATTATGTAGCCATTATTATGTTCCCAAATGATCACCGGGGTTAGCTGTTTAATTGATGCGTGCATTACTTGATTAATAAAGATAACTAGTTATTTGGGTTAAAAGTCAAATATATTATTTAGTGGGAGGCTAATTAATATCTTGAGTGTAAGGGGCCTTGATATTTTTATTATAATACAAGAACAAGTAATGTGACTTTTGTTTTAATTATTTTTAATTTAAATCAAATGGGATTTAATAGAATTAAAAATAAATAAATATGGGCCTGGGGTTTATTTAAATAGAGATATAAAATGCTTATTTCTCCCAAAAGAAAGAAGAAACTTTATACAAATTAGAAAAGATTTTTCTATAATTTTGAAAAGAAAAATTTTCTAGATTCAAGTTGCTTTAGTGGTGATAAAGCGTCCATGCGTCAAGTGCTGAGATCAAATGAGTAGCGCGGAAGATTATTTGGAGGCGGATCAATCTAGGAGTAGTGGTGACAGATCGTGATGCAGGGAGGCCTCATCGCTTCATGGAAAAAAGTAAAAGATTGTTAAATCTTCTTAAATTTTCAAGAGAATGCGATTTAAGATTACGAATTAGCATATATTGTATGAGTTGATCCTAAAAGTTATTTTAAAAAACTAATTTTTTTTAACAAAGTTCGCTTGAACAAATCTGAGAGAAGATCGACAATTATAGAAATCAACTTCCTCTCTGCTGCCACTTTCCATCATCAAAGTTTTGAGTGTAGCCCAAAATATCATAGTTGAAGTTGAGATTCCTTTTGTAGCATATCTGATGATGAAATTGATGAGATCCCACAAACGATCTTCTCAAGCTGAAGAGATTCCCAACACCATAAAACCACCCTCCTTGTCCTCGAAATAATGGCACCACCAACCTCATCCTTTTTCTCATGCATCCACCACCACTAGCCACCTTCTTCGCTACTGATCTCATCCCTTGCTCCTTGCCTTATTACTACTCTCAGTACTACTGGTTTGCTCCTGCTCCTACTTTGGAGTGTACTTCACCACTACCATTCAGTTTCTTGATCTCCAATAACCAACAGCACAATATAGACAGGAAATAAAGAGTTTATTGTTCTCCTCGAGCACTATTTTCTTACTGTGGGTCATTTTCTTTTCTTCCTAGTTTGTAACAAAAGCAGCATATTACATGGATCAAACCTTGTTTCTTGCGGCCTGGACCAACATTGTTATACATTGAATTGATATATCACTTCTGGTTTTTCGCTCTTTGATCTTTAATAAGCTAGGACATAGTGGTTAATTAGCGTAGTATTATTTATATATAATTCAGTTGCAGCGTGAAATTGCGCTACAGGAGGATAATTCTAAAATTGCATATGTAGAAATTGTTGTTAATTGTCCCCACATGCTTAGTTGAGTAGTTTCCAAACAGTTTTATTCAATTGACCATCCAGTGGAATTAAAATAAATCGATATCCCATTGTACTTGTTTTAATTTTCCGTATGGTTTCTATAAATTTAGCCCCTTGTTGCTCGTTTCTGAACCATTTCCATTTCCATACCAACAGGGTCACCCAACAGAGATACAATAGTTTCTTCCTTGTTTTCTTGATCCTATTTTTTGTGTTGAGTTTTTCACTTCCTGTTTTTCTGATACCAATGAAGAAGCTCATGCTCTTCTAAAACTGGAAAACCAGACTTCAAGCCATAATCTCTCCTTCCTTCATACACTGACGCTACCAACGTTTCATCAATATGAGCCTGTGTGTTGGTCCGGAATCAAATTTATAATGGCCCCTTAGAAGGTCGTCAACATCAACCTCACAAATACAAGCTTAATTCGTGGTATTCTGATTTCACCATTCTCATCGTTTCCTCATCTTGCTTATCTTGATCTTAGCTTTAACAATTGTTTGGTACCATCCGCCTCAAATTGATAATCTCCAAGCTCCAGTTTCTTTCGCTTCACATAATAACGATTTTTCGGAAAAATACCTTCAAATTTGCCTTCTATCTCATTTGAAAGTTCTTCTCTTGCCTCCAACAATTTGACAGCTCAATCCCTCCTTCTTTAGGTGACCTTCCTGAACAACTTGGTTCAATTGTTTTTAGTGATAATTCATTTCTAGTTTTATTCTTTGAAACATTGGGAACTTGAAGTCTCTCAAAATAATTTAAGCAATAATCAACAGCAGTTCAATACCTCCTTCTTTTGCTAACTTGAGCAACAGATCAATTGTACCTCTATCATAATTTACTTTTCTGGGTTCTAGGTTCTATTCAGAAATTAGGAACTTGAGGTCTCTTATCATCTTAGATTTGAGAAAAATCAGTTTGGGTTTTTCCACCATCTATTAATTTGACTAACCTAAGAGAATTACATCTCCGTGATAACTACTTAACGGGTTTGATTCCAACTGGAAACATATGAACTAATCTCTTGTCAAGCTAGAACTTGGCGAAAATCAATTAGAAGAGCTCTTCCTTCATCTGTTGAACGTAATTTGACCAATCTAAAGATATTATTCCTCTTTGAAATAACCTATCTGGTTCATTCCCTTTCTTATCAAATCTCATGTTGACTATTAGCATTTAAAGGAAAACAACCATTTACAGACAATTTGCCGCAGAAATTGCGTTAGAAATTAATTGTGGTGCGTTAGAAAGAAAACCATTTCCGAGGTCAATCCCAAAGAGCTTGAGAGAAATGCCCAAACCTAATTAGAATAAGTCTTCAGGAAACAATATGCCAGAGAAATGTATCGGAAGCTTTGCATTTATCTAATTTGACTTTCTTAGATATCAACGATAATAATTTGTTTGCCGATAAGTATCGCATCTAGTATTGGAAAATGTCCAAAATTAGGCACTCTCAATGTTTCAATGAATAATTACCGGAAGCATACTGCCACAAAGTTGGAAACTCGTCTACTCTAAATGAATTTGATCTTTCATTAAATCATATAGTCGGAAGATTCCAAAGGAATTTGGAAAGTTAAATTCTCTAACCAAGCTAATTTTGAGAAAAGGAATCAACTTATGGGTCAAAGACCTTCAGAAATTGGCTCACTCACTGAACTTGAGTACCTCGATTTGTCTACAAATAAGATTCAACAGCTTAATCCCAGAAAAGTCTAGGGAACTTGCTGTTGCACTACTTAGAGTTAAGCAACAACCAGTTTATCAAGAATTGCCTAAGAACTGGGGAAGCTAGTTCAACTTTAGAATTAGATTTGGTCATAACTTTCTTGGAAAATTGTACGTCAATCTCTATATGGAAAGCTTGGAAAAAGTTAAACGTCTCCCATAGCAACAGCCTTTGGAGCAATTCAAATTGCTTTGAAGAAATGCAGGGCTTGTTATTCATTGACTTATCCTATAATGACTTACAGGGCCTAATTCCTAATACTTTACAACATTTCGAAATGCTCCACTGGAATCATTAAAGAGGAAACAAAGGTTGTGTGGAGTGTGAAAAGGACTGCAAACATGTAAAAGCTCTAACACCACACAAACAGAGTTTTGGAACCAGTGGCTTATAATGAGTGTTCCCTCTTTTAGGAGCACTATTTACTTCAACAGTATGTGTTTTTCTTTATTTTCAAAGCAGACGCTAGACTCAGGAGAAGGACAAAAGTCCCCAGAACTCCCAGGGACTGCTGAACAATTTTACGAAGGAAATTTGTTTATGTTAAAATCATAATAGCAACAAATGATTTTGACGCAAAGTATTCTGCACATTGGAAATGGTGGGCATGGAAGTGTTTTGCAGGCTGAGAGCTACCATCAGAATTCCCTGGCTATGAGGGTGCTCTTTTATTGTGAATGATAGCAGATCAAAAGAATTGCTTCAAGTGAGGCGTTGACAAAGATACAGCATCCGGCAACATGAAGAGTGAAGTTTTAAGGCTTTGCTCACATGCCGAAACACTCCTTTTTAGTTTATGAGTATGAAAGGGGTGACTTGACCACGAACGGTAATGATACAGCAGCAGAAGGTGGTTGGTTCAGAAGATGACCTGGATCAAGCCTGCTGATACCCTATCTTACTTACTACGATTGCTTTCTGGTACTGTCAGACACCTCAAGCAGAATATGCTGCACTCGATTTGCTCATTTCTGGGCTATAAAACCACTATACCGACCTCCTTTTTAGTTTATGAGTATCTTGAAAGAGGTAGCTTGACCTGAACTTGAGCAATGATGCAGCAGCAGAAGAATTGGGTTGGATTCAGAGAGAATGAATGGGATGTGATGCCCTATCTTACTTTTGATTCCATTCCATCCAGGCATCAAACACCGGAATGTGCTGCTCGATTTGGAACATAAACTCATGTTTCAGATTTGGCTTTTGATCATTCATATTGAGCTGCATAGACATGCATGTTATTATATACATGATCATATTTCTCCTTCACTTTAGAGAGCTTTCTTACTCAAGTAAGTTAAGAAAATGTGTTGTTTATAGCTTTAGAGTGTTAGCATTGTTAAGGGGAAGCATCAAGTTTTGCATTATCTTCATCATCAACATACGACTAGATGAAATGTTGGATCCTCAAACATACACTCTTTGGATATTTCAGAACAGATGATATATTCATGGAACTACTTCGTATTTGAACAAGTCCGGAATCAGTTCAACAATACAAACATCACACAACAATTACGTATTTAGCTTGGTTTATTTTCTTATGCACACCGCGTAGTAGTTGGTCTGTCTATCTATTTAAATAAAGACTGATAAACTAATGACGAAGCTGCATGGCGAAGCAAACTCAGCGGTAGCAAAAACATCGTTTAGACTCGATGTTTCAGTTTTAAAGGTCATGTAATGCAACACAGCCGCTGCAATGATTAATACGACATCAGCTTGCAGTCGTTTGATAACATCTTTAGCAGAAATCTTGAGTAGACCGATCAGTGACCGTATCAGGTATCTTCATATTGGGTTTCTAGATTGTTAACCGATGTAATATATAGCCAGTTAATAAGGCACTTTGAGGGGATCTTTGTTAGGTGCTGCAGGTGAAAGAAGCAAACAACCTTGTGGTATGTGGCACTTCTAG
>JAUJEN010000565.1:0-56232 GCA_030448925.1 Citrus cavaleriei
CTAGAATTAATTACAGTATTGGTTAATTGTAAAATCTAATATTGTTAAAATTAAAGCTATGTTTTATTTATTTTATTTATTATTTTAATTCAAATATTCATTTTCTTTTTAATTTATTCATGCATTAATAATTTGATCACTAATTTATTTTAAATTTACAATAATTTTAAAATTTTAAAATAAATAAATAATCTATGATTGTAATAACTTGTTGATCATTAATTTATTTTAAATTTACAATAATTTTAAATTTTTAAAATAAATAATAAATTAAATTTCTACCTTTTGTTTCGTACTCTAGTCGATGTAGGTCCTATATAAAATAAAAAAAGTTTTACTTGCATTGCTTGCCATCCCTAGATGTCATATCTTTAAAAATAATAACTCTTATCACGTTTGTGTTAAATTCTTAAAAGGTTCGCTTTTCATTAAAGAAAATAGAAAAGCAATCTTTATATGTGTTTTTTTTCAATTTTTCCAAAATAATTTTTAAAGTGCACTGGGTTATCTTGATTCTATTTTGATTTAGCTAATGATCTTTCAGTTTTCAATTTATACTTAATTCTCCATCTGCATATATTAATATTATGAAAAAAAATTAAATTTTTAACAAAACATATTACATATAACATGTAACAATTTTTTGCACCATTGGCTAAATTTAGATTGAGCCCAATGAGAGGCAAAGGATTAGATATTTGTAGTTGTTTTAGAATTTGAAATTAAGTTTTTAAGAGCGCAATGAAACGTCAACAACAAATTTATCTTCAAGAAAACAAATCATGAAAACAAACAGCTAATGGAAACATTTTATTAGTTATTTATTGTTAGAGCAAACTATAAACCATGCTAAAATACATGAATACCTAAATATTTTATTATTTGGCCGATGTTGTTAAAAAGAAAAGGAACTCTACATTCATTGAAATCGTGTAGAATTTAACTTGTTGAATGATGTGTCATTTTCAAGAAAATTCAACTGTTTATCATTTCTGTGTCCGTACTTTATCATCTAAATGATGTGTTGTTTTTCTTATAATTCAAACGATAGATCATGCAACAGTACAAGGCGTATACTATTTATACTTTGTCGTTTGTGAAGTTGACATGGATATCATGTCATTTTGTTGTAATTAGACCGAATGTCATATCATTTGTCTACAAAACGACAAATGGCCAGTCATCTTCAGCATACTTGCAAATTAAAATTTAAAATATTGGATGTAAAGTCGATGAAAAATAGACTGCTCTTCATGTTTAAAATGAAGTTTTAAAATAGTTATTTTTATTAAAGAAAAATAAAAAAAGAATGTTGATAGTGTGGTTTTTTTTCCCATTTTTTGCAAAGTGTAAATTTTTTTAAAAGTGCAAAGAATCCGTGACAAATGAACTACTTTAATTTTATTTTGATTCTAACCACGGTCTTTTCAATTTTCAATTTTCAATTTTATAATGATTTATCTGCATATATTAATATTAAAATAAATAAATATTTCAAATAAAATATATTATATATACTATACACAATTTTACGTGTATACCTTGAAACATATGTCCATATTATACTAATTCTTTGAGTTAACTATGCAGATTGCATGCATATTAGTTAATTATGTTATCATGAAGGTAGCTTAGGATGAGTAAGAATGAACTTGTACATGGCCATTTTCTTTTCAACATTTGAGGTTATTTTGTAGAGCAACTGGTCCAAAATGAAAGTAGTCTTGATTTGGCTCCTACCAGCAGCTGATGGGCCCGAAATTTCAATGCAGAGAAGGAGTCAATGCCAGCAAAAAAAACCTCCCTCATTCATTAGTTCATTTAAAATACAATATGGAGATTCAAAGATCCTTTAAATGGTATTATTATATCATTATAAAAAATACAACATGGATATGTTGAGTAGCACTGGTCCCTTAGATTACAACAAGAGTCAAGACAGTATTAAGTTGCAGGCAAAATCACAGCCAAGATCAAGCAGAAATAGCTTTTTGAGCTTGGTGAAAAAAATTGAGGAACTGACCAGTGGTTGAGCAGAATCTATGATATCAAATTCCAGATGACTTGCTCAAGCATTTCTTCATGATCATTCTTCCATCCACGCTTGAAGAGAACAAACTGGTATGTTTTACTTAATTTATTCCTTTCTTTTGCAGGTTATTGCTAAAAGACAGAATAAACAGTATCTTGGAGATTTATATGGTTTTTTGTTTTTGTTTCAAGCTCCGTAAAATGTTAGTTAATCAAGTGCGATTTGTACAATTACCTTGACTGTTGATCAAGTATTTGTTAGTTTAGGTAGGGTTTATATTGTTTTAAATTATCAAACATAATGAGCAAAATGTTTATGTTTTACACTCAAGTTACATGAATACCCTCCAGTAAAGCAAAACAGGTTAAGCCTGGTTATGACCTGAAAACAAGAAGATTGGACAGTACTTGAATTGAGGCTGTACAGAGAGGAGAATGAGAGTAAACTCAACCCTATGGAATTTTGAATATGAAGTTGGGATTCTTCAGATGGTGATGAAGTGAGTGAAAGTACTCAAATTTGCAGGAGCTCTTTATGCTTATGTATTTTTACATTGTACAATTTTTCACAAAATCTTCTATCGTCAATGTATGCTTATGTATCCACTTATTCACTGAATTGCAGTTGTTTAAAGAAAGGGGAATCTTATTATGTAAAGCACATAGATATCTTCGCTGAAGAACGGCAGAGTTTAGTTCTACGTTTTCGGATTGTTCAACCCTCAAAACCTTTCATTCATGGATGTTTATATGGCATGAGTTCTAGTAGCTTTGTTATCGTACAATTCTGCCACACGTTACCTTTTGATAAAATTTTACTACAATCTTTTTAGTTTGTCCAGTGTGCTAGCCAAATTTTCTCGTCACAACACCTCTGGTTAGAGGTACCAAATAAAGATGGCCTGTCCAACTTTACATGTTAATGTCCTAAGGGTTTAGTAAAAGGATAGGCTGCATTTACTTCGGACAAGAATCAGAAATCAGACACAATATGATACCAGTTTCTAAATTAATGTGGGAAAAGTCAATCACAAAAAGCATTTGCATATAAGGAAATATAGTGCTTTTTGGTAGAAAAAATTATTCTCGATCCGGTACACACTGAACCGCTGTAGACGGTATTGTCATATTAAAATTATAGAAGTTATAATTTTACAAAGTCGCTCAGAGAAAATTATGTTCATCTGTAAATTGGCTCAACAATACATTGTTATAGGGCGAGATATAAGACATTTAAATACAATATATAGGATAAAAACTTAAGACTCAAATTCAAGTACATAGAACAAATATAATACACAATTACAAAACACTACAAATTCCTAATAACTGAAACGAAAATAGGATTACAATGCCAACATGCACAACAAATTTGTCGACAAGCACTTTTGATTTTTCTTTCTTTCAATAAAGTACAGAGGGTTCATGGATGATTACATGGAAAATTTAAGTGAGACCTATTCAAATAGTGGCCAGTTCAACTGCATCAAAATAAATTATAGAGGCGTCAAAAAGCAATAAATACATGGTAAGAACTCAAAATTGCAATGTGATATGCTTTGATAGCTTCTCGATCAGAAGTAAACCAAAGTAAAGAAACCGAACGTCACAAAAGAAAACTGGGTTAAATGTCAAAAGCAAGTCTCCGCTAAGGCAAAACCAAATGATATTACAGAGAGATGGCTGAGCATAACAGCAGAACCCTTCCGTTTCTTCAAAATTATTTTTCAGGAAACCTTCAAGACAAAAAGCTGGTAATTACACAACTCTTCCTTCTTATTTGCTGACATATTATATTTTAACAAACAAACTATGAAATATGATGTGATATGTAGGAGAGGTCATTGTAGAATTTCTAATTACTGTGGGGAGTCTTTGTTGTTTCAGTCTTTCTTTTAATTTCGATGCTTATTTGATTTTATGTAGTAAAAGTGTTTGTTGTGTTATATATAGTAAATAGAGAAACTATTTTACACGTTTAATCATCTTTAATTAGTATCAGTAAAAATTATTTTCCATTAAATTTTTATTATTATTAATGTCATACTCGTTACCTCATCATGCTATGGGTTTTTTAATATTTTAATGGCTCAGAGTTAATTTTTAGCAAAACAACTGAAATAAAAAATAAGCTGTTAGCTTTGAAAAGTCTTTTTTTAGCAAATGTGTTAGTTTGTAAATCTCATGCGACATTTTGGGGATCCAAAGGAAAGGTAGAGAATGTGTAAAAATTTTTTTAATCCCTATTTATTAGAGGACTTCCTGAACTTTGGTAACTAAATAAAATTGTTTCAAACCACTGATTACTAACCTTTGGGGGCTACAAACTACTTCTTTAATGAACTGCTTTGCAATCTGAATTTTTGATTCGACTTTCTGTACTTCGCCTGCTCCGATTGTTAAAATGAAAATATTCTCTACATAATATACTGAGTCATGCAGCAGCGATTGTTTAAGCAGCTATTTTTCACATGATGAGTTTTGGTAAAATTTTGATGAAATTCTCTGTGGTTTTGCAAAAAAGTCCTCTTATCCAGATTCAATTCAATTTTGATAAAAATCAATTTTGCTTTTGTCTGTTGTATTGTATAACACGCATGTTAACTAATAACTTGTCTGCTTTCAAGTCAAATGAATCAGGTAGAGGCCTGTTATCAAAAGAGCATTAAAAACTGTTTTCTTGGTTATACATCTTTTATTCATAACTATTGATTTATAGCGACTAAAATCTATGATTGCAACGTCATCATGGAAACATTTCTTCTAGTTGATTTTCACTTTGGAATCTATAAATGCAGAGGATTCCAGAAGATTTTGTGAAGAAATTTGAGATGAACTTCAGAGTTACACCTAGAGTTCCTAATGGCTGTGTTTGGAAAGTGGGGTTGAAGGATGAGAAGGAGAAAGATCTGGTTTAATGGATGGGTGGTATGACTTTGTTAAAACCATTCAATATTAAAGGATTACTTTTTGGTTTTTTTGAACATGCAAAGAATTAATCTCGATGTTCCATTTTTGATAAAGTCTGCCTTTTGAGTATACTTGCAGAACCGAAAAATGAAAGCAGAATGATGGTAAAAAGATTAAACCTGAGGAAGGTTGCATATGAAGGTGGGTAGATTCTTCATGTATATGTATATGTATATTACTTGTAAAATAATGTTTATAAAATCCATTTATTTTTGCTTTACCTATTCAATGAATTGCAGATGAATACAAATTTGTATGCTTGAAGAAATGGGGATCTGTATTAGTGGAGCATATAAGTTTCTTTCCGTGGAAGAAAGACAAAGAATAATTTGTGCTTCCAGATTGTTTCGGCTTGAAAATCCTTCCTTCTTGTGTATCATGGGGTCAACGACAGTCCTCAATTATGTGGTGAGCTCTAAATAAAATTTGATCATGTAACGTCCTCAGTTTGGTCCTTTGATAAATGCTTGGTTGCTAATCTTTTGCCCTTTGCTCGCAGTAAAGTGCCTTCCCAAATTCGCTAACAAGTACTTGAACAAAGTTAATGGATCCATCAAAATTAAAGATGCAGATGGAAGAGTGTGGCCTGTTAACCTCGCATGGTCGGGCTGGTGTGGTATAAGAAAGGGATGGCCTGCATTTTCAAAGGACAAGGATTTGAAAGCGGGAGATATATGCCTCTTTGAACTAATCAGGACAGAAGGTGTTCTTTTCAAAGTTTCAGTGCTGTGTCACAAGCATGCATCTTTAGAGTAGAAATCCAAGTGCTTTTGGGGGGTTTAAATAGTTTATGATGTTTGCAAAATTGCACTGCAAGCTGCAATTCTCCACCAAATGGTTATTTGTTTTTGAGTTCTTGATGTCTGATCCTGTGCTTGAGGCATGTAAAATGACAAGCTGTGAAATGATCGTTGTAATGGATCAACTTTTGTATGTTTTGACCAAGACCTTAAAACAGCTGACCGTTGTGTTGTATTTTTTGAAGAAATATTGCTAGGAAATAGAGTGGCTAGGTTAATCAACAATGTTAGTATTATATGATATTTCTTTTTTTCTTTTTCTTTTTTTTTTCAAAATAAAGTATTCTGTTAGTATTGCTTAGGAAATAAATTCATGAATCCATACCAACTTTAAAGTATAATGTAATCACCTATCATAAGGTGTGAATAAAAGATAATTTTTTTTTTTCTAAAAATCCTATGTGACATGTGATGCAGACTTTTATCAAGTAATAAAAAAAGTTACAAGTATTATTTTTAAAATGGTGTTTTCAAAAACAATATGTGACAATAAAAATGATGTTTTAAAAAAAAATGATATATTTAGAATAAAAATGTATTTGATATCATTTCATAAAATATGTTTTTCAAAACTAAAAATAAAAAATTTGTTTCCCATCATTTAAAAAAAAATGAGTAGTGGAAATGAAATAAAATGATATAGATTACGTGAGATAAAATTTAATTAGGATATTTATTCATCGAACATACTCCAAGAGATATCATTATGCAAGAATAAGGTAAGGAGCAATAAGTACTCAAAGAGTACTTCAAATCTAATGGTGGATTTGCATCTTCTGAAGAGAGGTAGAATTAAAAAAAAAAAAAAAATCAAATCTGATGGTGGATTCGCATTCTCATTGAAGAGAAGAATGCTTAAAGCCTTAAACATATTAAACATGTAGAAAATGAGCAGTGAGACTCAATGGGAAAAAATATATTTATAAATTATGTGAGATGAAATTTAATTAAGATATATATTTTTTTAGAAGAATTTAATTAATTAAGATATATTGAATTAATGTAGTGGCTCTCAAATTTTTTTGTCTTATTATAAAATTATTTTAAGAATGATGGAAAAGAATATTTGGTTGCTTTCCAATTATTATATATATATATGTATGTATGTATGTATGTATGTATATCAAGAATTACTGGGAGTTTTAAACCATACAATTATAACATAGGCCACGGCCTGGAGATCAGCGTTTTCTTTTCTTTTTTGGTCCTCTTATTTTCTTCTTTATGCGAAGGCAATTTTTTCCGTAGTCTTGTATCTATCCATGGTAATCTTTCCACCTAGGCATTGATTGTGGTGGATATGGGACATTTTTCTTGTTTTTGTGTGCTATATATTATGTTTTCCTTTAATTCCAATGCCTCCAAGCTTCATACGCGGAGGATTTCAAGTCATTATTATTTTGACGAGAGGTTTCTTCATGTATCACTAGTCCACCTTTTTTCTTTTTCCCTTAAAAGAAACTTGCCTTGGGAACTAAATTGGTGGAATGAAAAAGCATACTGACTTGATTGTCACATATGAGTGATGATCTGCTCACTTTTAATGATCTACTATTTATAACAAGTTATAAAATTTTGTCATGTGTTATACTATGATGGGCATTGGTGCACGAATCACCATGCGTTACGTAAATATCAAGAAGATAAGGAACAATAAATACTAAGGAAAAAAAAAAGAAAGAACTAAACGAAATTTGGTAATGGTGGATTTGAATCCTCGATTGAAGGGTGAAAAGTGAAAAAAACAAAGGGTCACGTCACATGTCATGGCAGCATGAACAGAGTTTCTGAATGGTTAATAAATTTAGACTTGAACAGTTGAACATATCACAACAAAAAGCAAAATCCGCAAAAGTCATCTGGGGTTTTCTCTCTGTTGTGTGGTGATGAAGAAAATGGCTGGCAACAGAGCAACGGAACCCGTCCGTTTCTTCAGAGTCATTCTTCCGAGCATCCTTGAACAGAAGAAGCTGGTAATTTTCTCATCTTTTGCTTCTTTATGTATTTGATTATATCATTGGTTAAAATGCTGCAAAAGAAAATCTGGGATCCATGCAATTTGATGGCCATGTTTTTTATTTTTAGATCTTAGGTAAAGTTCTCAGAATTTTCTTTAAAATGCTTTCAGAAGTAATTTTTCTATTTAAATGTTTCATTTGTGTAAAGAAAGAAAATTGCTTCTGCAGATAATGAAAATTTCTGACAATCTCTATGACTATGGCTTTCCACGCCGTTGCTTCCTTTACTTCATCTCATTATGCTAGTAATGTTTCCCATTGTCTGCTGTACCAAATAACATCTATATGTTCCCCTCAATTTCAATTAAATGAAAATCATTTTGCCACCAGGGGCCTGGCAGAATGGTTCTCAAGTAGATTTATAGGAAAGGTGGGGGATTAAAAAGTTGATTTGGGCTTTGCCTACCCTTTTACCTTTTTTCCAATTAAAAAGAATGCTAAGTGTGCTTTTAAGCTAAATAGGTCATTGTTGTGGTCTTGTTTAAGCTGTTTTAAAATAAAATCGTTCTATACTGACCGAGAATTATATTTGATTGCATGCCGTGGAAATATTTCTATACGTGGATCTTAAATTTTAAATCTATTGCTGCAGAAAATCCCGAAAGCGTTTGTCGGGAGATTTGGGTATGAAGAACTTTCCTCTGATGCTACTCTCAAGACTCCAAACGGATGTGTTTGGCAAGTGGGGGTGACAAAAGACAAGGGAAAGATTTGGCTCGATGATGGATGGCATCATTTTGTCAAAGATCATTCTATTTGTGTTGCATATTTTTTGGTATTCAAATATGCCAAGAATTCAACCTTTGATGTTCTTATTTTTGATATGACTGCTTGCGAGATTGACTATCCTTATCATTGCGGACAACCAAACAAGGCGGAGCAGAATTCAATCCATGACGACGAAATGCAATGTGAAAACTCAACTAAGAAACTAGGTTTCAGAGCTTCATGCAAAAATCAAATGCACCATTCACAAGGATCTTTGCACCGCAAAAGGCTGTTGAATGGAACTGCTGGGAATTTTAGTCGTCCAAGCTCAGCAGTTCAAGATGATCACCAAACAGAATTTGTAGGTAATGATATTTGGCCCAAAAGAACCGTATATAAGGAAGGGATACATGTACTATCTCTATGCTTGTATATCCTTTCTTTGTAGCGTAGGGTTCACAAATTTACGTATTCATCACTGATTCAATAAATGGCAGACGGACAAGCATTGTCGGCTTTGCTTGAAGAAATGGGGATCTCTATCAGTCGATCATGTCTGTCTCTTGAAGCGGAAGAAAGACAGAGAGTAATCACTGCAGCCAGATTGTTCGAGCCTAGAAATCCTTCATTCATGGTTATTGTGCGGGGAAATGAAAGACGGAAAGCCTATCTGGTAAGCATTCAAATACAACATGATTTTGAATTACTTTAATATCACCTTTGCTAATAACTTGCAGCTTTTTTTTTTTTTCCTTGTACAGTTTATCCCAATCAAGTTTGTTAACAATTATTTGTGTGAAGTTCCCAAATTTATCAAAGTACAGGCTTCTGACGGAAGAGAGTGGTCCATACAAACCAGGTACAGTCATACTGGGGCTCTTTATTTATCAGGTGGATGGCCTGGATTTGTTGTTGACATGAATTTGGATAGAGGAGATATTTGCATCTTTGAGTTGATCAAGATGGATGATGTTATTATGAAAGTTTCAGTTTTTAGTGCATCTAAAGAGTGTAAGTGATAAGCTTGTTATGAATTTCAACTCTATAATATGTTCACAATTTATTCTATCTACTTACAGCTGATTATTATAGTTATGCATAGTTCATGGATCAAGTGGACAATGGTTATCTTTTTATCCATTTGCCCATTACTTCTTTTGGCAATGCAATTTTCTAACTGGATGATGGTTTCTTATGCTCGTTGTAGTTCAGAATTTGCTAATGTTGACTTGTAAGATTCTGTTGAATGGTTCTACAATCATGGCTATTTTCGCTTGAAAATTGAATGTTTTTACAATCTTTGAGGCAAGGATATGTAATTTTTTTCAAGCATTTTGTTTATTTATTCGTTAATCAAACAACTGAAGAAGCCAGGGCATAGACATTTCAAAGCCAAAGAAAGAAACAGCACTCAATTCTGAAAACATACCAAGGGAAGCATCAGAGACAGAATGCACATAATCAAAATTATACCTGTTGCATTCCAGTCAAGTCTCCATAAAAAAGGCTCAACCATGAAAGTTATAATAAAAAGCAACTAATTAAAAAGATAAGTATACAATTTAAACCCACGGATAAGATAAATATAACTCCAAAAAAGATGATTATAAAAGTAATGGATTATAGAAATTTTCATTAATTACTAAGTAAAAAGTTACAAGAAAAGCAAATAATTAATAAAAATTAATTGGTCCAGATGCGCAATAAAAACTGGGAAGGTGTATGAACTAACAAAATTCCTAAAGCATTCATTCATCTCTAGTAACAGAACAAATCAATGGCCTTTAGTGCCCCACGTCTTTTTAAGGTTATTCTTCCTTCTTCGCTTGAACACATGAACCTGGCAATTAATTCTCCACGACTTTCTTCCTCTTTTTTTTTTTTTTTTTTTTTCATTTTTGTTTATTTGATTACTATGTAGCTTTAGTTTCTCAATTCCCTTTAGCCCTGTAAACAAATTTGTGTCACTTCTGTTTACTTAGAATCTTAGATGATTTTGCATGGCTTTGTGGCATTGCTTCACCACCAGCAACTTTTAATTGCATCATTATTCAGCATTATCACATCAAGAATATTATTATTTACTCTGTTTGTAGTCTCTCTCAAATTATGACATCAAATTCAGTTTCTCTGTGGCATTGGTTATTAATTTTGTACTTCAATATCATGAAAGCATTTTATCTGACCATTTTGCCCTGTTTATGTGATTATTGTCTAATAATATGTGCATGAATTCAGCGGATCCCACAGAAGTTTGTGAGATTTTGGACATGAACTTTCTAATGCCGCCACTCTTGTAGTTTTTAATGGTTGTGATTGGTAAGTGGGTTTGAAAAAAGATGGGATGTGTGCTTGGTTTCAAGATGGTTGGTATAACTTTGTTAGATATAATTCAGTCTCTCTGCTGGATACTTTTTGGTCTTCCATGTACAAGAAGAATTCAAGATTTGGTATTCTTATACTTGATTGAACTGCTTGCGAGATTAATTATCCAAGTAAGAATGAAGGATCAAAGCATGACAAGCAAAATTCAGAATTCCAGGATGACAGGGACAGTGAGGACTGCTTTGAGAGAAGTTATCAACGGATGCCTGCTAAAAGAAGTGGCCAATCTCCTGATTTGATTGAGAACCTAAAAGTAAAGAACAAGTGTGAGCTCAAAGCAAGAAGTTCAAAGAGGGAGACTATGATTTGTGGCGTTTACTTACATAAATGGGAATTTATGTGGCCAAAAGACCCAGAGTTTTTCGCGAAATCAAGAGAGTTCTCAAAATTGTCAGATCACTGAATCTGGAAAACCCTACATCCATGGTTATGTTGTAGTCAAGGGACATAAAGTACAAATGTCCGGTAAGCTTTTGAACAAAGTGTGATCAACAAGTTTCTTTTGATATATATTTAGTTAAGGCAAATGCTATGTTAGTTAAAATTGTTTTTGTTCCTGCAGTATCTTCCAGCCACATTTGCTAAGAAATTTTTTAGTAGGGATGTCAAATCAATCAACCTGGTTTCTAATGAAGTCTCTCAACATCTGTTGCAATAGTAGGTTTTTATATAATGAAGGAGTGGATTGACTCAACGGAGGACAAGAATTTGAAAGGGGACATTTGTATCTTCAAACCTATCAGGAGGAAGAATGTTCTTTTAGAAGTGGCGCAATCATTTACTTTTTAATCTATGAACTGCAAAACTTTATAATCTTTAAATTTTTTTCCCCATATGGTCTGTGTAAAGAAACTCCACAAGAAACCTAATTTGTAAACTTAATCAGTATCCATATTTTTATTTCATTTGTATGAGGGAATTATAAGTTACTCAATTCTGTGCTTGTAAGGCTTGCAGTTCTTTAAATCAGAAAGTGATTGTTCATGTCCTTATATGGGCTGTTACATGATTGATTTGTAATATCTAGACTTTTCAAAATTACTTTAGCTAAATTATGAAGCAAAATAGTTTCTACTTTAGTTTTGGAACTGGGGTTCAGTGTGCGAGTGTGAAGTCTATGAAATGAGAATTTTTTACTTGGATGAAAAATAACAGATATTGTGAGATTTAGATTGCTTTGTGTAGATATAGTATATCCCAAACATAACTAAAATGTTGAAAGGTTGACCAAATCAAATTGTGATTTGGTTTTCCTTATATATTTAGGTGTATATTTGGTGTAAATATAGAGAGTTATTGCTTCCTAGAAATCAGTGTGTAATATTCTGCTTTAATTTTTTCCTTTCCTTTCTTAGTCTCTTGTATCCCTATATTAAGACTGTGTACAGTCTCATGAAGTAATAAAATTGAGAATTGTTCCATAAACTTTTTCTCTACCTATTTTCACATGGTATCAGAGCTAGCCTCCCTTTCTTTCTGATCTCTTCCCTACCATGTCTGACCAAATTTCCTCTACTCCTAGTGGTTCAACTACTGCTACTCCTAGTGGTTCACTAGCCCAAACAGGTAGTATTATTAATGCTCTATTTAGCCACTCAACTACTGCACCATGGATTATTGATTCGGGTGCTTCTGATCATATGACTAGTATTTCTAGTTTATTTGATTCCTATTATCCTTGCCGGTAACAAAAGGTAAGAGTTCTGATGGAAGCTTATCTTCCATAGCTGGAAAGGATCAATAAAATCTCTTGGAACCATTGAGCTTAAAATGTGCTACATGTCCCTAAACTTTCTTGCAACTGTTATCATCGCCAAAATTAACCAAAGATTCTAATTGTTGTGCTGTCTTTTTTGACTCCCATTGTGAATTTTAGGACAGGGACTTGGGGACGATGATTGGCAGTGCTAGTTTGCAAGAAGGTCTTTACTATTTTGATGACTACTTATCAAGGAATAAACAAGCTCAAGGTTTGAACAGTAGTATTAGTTCAAACTCTGCTAGGGATCAAATAATGCTTTGGCACCTTAGACTAGGACATCCTAGCTTTCCTTATTTGCAATATTTGTTTCCAGATTTATTTAAAAATGTTGATTGTACTACTTTTCAGTGTAAAAGTTGTTTTTTATCAAAGCACTTACTTATCGTGCCTCAAAACCTTTTTATTTTATTCATAGTGATGTTTGGGGACCCTCAAAAATCAACACTTTAACTGGAAAAAAATGGTTTGTAACATTCATAGATGATCATACTCGGCTTTGTTGGGTTTATTTAATGAGAGAAAAATCTGAAGTTGAGGGGTTATTCAAAGATTTTTATAACATGGTTGAAAATCATTTTCAAACAAAAATAAGCCTACTCCATATAGATAATGGTATTGAATATTTTAATAATTATCTAGAGGTGTTTTGTAAGGAAAATGGTATAATTCACACATCCACTTGTCGTGATACTCCACAACAAAATGGAATTGCGGAACGGAAAAACCGCCATTTACTTGAAGTTAGTCGGGCTATCATGCTCTCTATGCATGTTCCTAAATATTTGTGGGGTGATCTTTGTTTTAATGTAATTTGATAAATAGGATGCCTACCCGTGTTTTAAAGTATCAATCACCTTTAGAATACTTCACACTTATATATCCTTCTAGTAGGATTACCTCCAATATTCAGTTAAGAGTCTTTGGGTGCACTGTGTTTGTTCATGTTCCTAACCATCTTAGATCTAAATTGGATCCTAGATCTGAAAAATGTGTTTTCTTGGGCTATGCTCCTAATAAAAAAGGTTACAAATGTTTCAATCCTCAAACAAAGAAATTTCATGTCAGTATGGATGTTATATTTCTCGAAAATCAACCCTTTTTTGGCCAAAATTCTCTTCAGGGGGAGAAAGAAAATAGTGAAGATCATTTTTGGCATACTTCTACACCTATGCCTAATCCTTTTTTACCTGATTTGGGCACTTCAACTCAAACTCAAAAAATTGATATTTCTAATAATGAAAAACTAGGAAACCTTGAACTACAGGAACCAAGTGTTAATGTACGAGGCGGGGAGAAATACAAGATAAAATTCCACCACGAGCTTGTTTATACTCGAAAGTATCATCATAAAGAACCCTCCATAAACTTCAATCGTCATTAGCCTCGATTCTCGGAAAATTCAGGTAACATTTCTTCTCCTAAACATTCCATTTTTTTCACGATCTTGACTTACCCATGTAGGAAAGGAATCCGAACATGTACTAAGCACCCATTGCTAGATATGTTTCCTATGAAAAGTTGTCCAATAAACAAGAGCCTTTACCACAAAAATCTCTCAGATACCAATTCCTAGAACCATAAAGAAGCCCTAGACCATCCAGTTGGAAGTTAAGCGGTTTTAGAGAAATGAATGCTCTAAAGAAGAATGGTCGTGGGAGATTATGGATTTACCAAAAGAAAAAGCGTGGGTTGTAAGTGGGTGTTTACACTTAAATGTAATGCTGATGGGAGTGTTGAGAGATATAAGGCAAGGCTTGTAGCAAAAGGGTTCACTTTCAAAATTATGGAATTGATTATCAAGAAACCTTTGCCCCGTTGCAAAGATAAATTCCATCGGATCCTTATCTCATTAGGTACATTCTGATTGGAATCTATACTGGTTAGATGTTAAAAATGCTTTTCGAATGGGAGCTAGAAGAAGAAGTCTTTATGGATTTACCACCGGTTTTGGAAATCATGGCGCGAAAAGTGTAAACTACATAAGTCTTTGTATGGGCTCAAAGGTCTCCTAGAGCATGGTTTGAACGCTTTGGTAATGTTATGAAGGGACACGGCTACTCCCAAAGTCGAGATCATACAATGTTTTACAAACATTCTATTGAAGGGAAATTAGCCGTGTTAATTGTATATGTAGATGATATAATTTTGTTGGTGATGACTTAGTTGAGATTTGCAGATTAAAGAAAGTGCTTGCACGTGACTTTGAAATCAAAGACTTAGGCGAAGTATTTTTTTGGGCATGGGTTTGCTAGATCAAAAGATGGGATTGTTGTGTCTCAGCGCAAGTATGTTCTTGATTTGCTTGAAGAGAGGTCTACTCGGATGTAAAGCGGTAGAGACACCCATAGATCTAATGAAATTACTAAAATTGAAGATGTGACCAACATAGATCGGTACCAGCATGTAGGTAGATTAATCTACCTTTCACATTGGGACATAGCCTTTAGCGGTGAGCTTAGTCGGCCCGGTTTATGCATGCTCGGGACGAACACTTTGAAGCTGTATATAGAATCCTTAGATACTTAAAAGGATCTCGGGTAAAGGTCTTTGTTCAAAAAGCAGGCACCTACAAGTGGAAGTCTACTGATCTTGGTAGTGTAACCGATAGAAGATCCACTTACGGTTCTTGCACTTTGTTGGAGGAATTTGGTCACAAAGAAACAAGCTGTGGTAGCAAGGAGTAGTCACGAGGCGAGAATATAAACGATAGCTCTAGGAATTTGTGAGGTTTTTGGATCAAAAAATTCTTGAAGAACTTAAGGCAAGTAATTCTCTACCTATGAAAGTATATTGTGACAACAAATCTGCCATTGCAATAGCACATAATCCGGTACTCCAAAAACTAAACATGTTGAAGTGGACAAACACTTCGTAAAAGAAAAAGCGGGCCGTGGTTTGGTCTGCATGCCCTACATTCCTACAAATGAGCTTAGATATACTCACCAAGGGACTACCTAAGAAACATTTTGAGAAATTGGTTTGCAAGCTGGCCTTGAAAGACATTTTTAGACCAGCTTGAGGGGGAGTGTTGAAAGGTTGACCAAATCAAATTGTGATTTGGTTTTCCTTATATATTTAGGTGTATATTTGGTGTAAATATAGAGAGTTATTGCTTCCTAGAAATCAGTGTGTAATATTCTGCTTTAATTTTTTCCTTTCCTTTCTTAGTCTCTTGTATCCCTATATTAAGACTGTGTACAGTCTCATGAAGTAATAAAATTGAGAATTGTTCCATAAACTTTTTCTCTACCTATTTTCACATAAAAGCTTTTAAGTAGCAGTTGCAATATGTGAAAGGAAACTTCACAGAGAAAAATTCAATATAATCTCACATGCTTACCTTCTAAAAGGGCATGCTTGTGATTTGTAAATTAAATCTTCATGCATACAAGTCTTGCAGAAGTTATCTTTTATTGAACTCAACTCAGATTCAACATTATTGATTTTCATCCGTTCTCTTGGCGGTTTGCTAGAACAAGCAACTTCAATTTCACATATAGAGATCAAGCATTGTTTCCAGAGTTATGCTATCCTGCCCGTGAAGCCTACCTGTCACACATAGTTTCATGACAGTCAATAAGCTTCCCAGATTATCCAGAAACTTGTAGGAAACCTTTGTATGTTTAACTAATTTTTAGTAGGGATTTCAAATTGCTAGCTTCAAAGAAAAATCACCTTTTTGAACAGACAATAAAGATTACCTAACATATGATGAAGGTCTCTGTAGTTTCTTGGGCAGCTTGGCAGAGCAATCATTTCTTCAAATCATCAGACTTTCCAAGTAATTCAGAATTCGACATGATCAATCATAAAACCTTAGAAGTTCTCAAAAAAAGTTTTAAGAAAAAACAAACACTCCATCATAATCAAGATTGAAGAGGGAAATCAATTATCACTCACTTTCAACAATACCAGGCTTCTTCGATCTCCTCTTCAGCACCCAGCTTGAACTATGATAGTTCGATGTGGTATGGCTGACCAAAACCTTATTTGTTCTCTTCATCTATAAAAGTATAACCAGATATATTTCTCAATACATTTTCCTCAGATGTGCTTATGATTTCATGGTTCACTGAAAGCATAAAAAATAAAATAAATATTTTTTTTTTAAAGAAAAAGTATGAGTAGAACATAGCCAGCCTAAAAGAACATTGCGCTCTAAGCACGTACTATATCTCTGATGGAGTAGAACAAGATTGTCAAGAAGTGAGAATACAGGTAACGTAGTTTGTATTCATAAAACTACATGAAGGAAACAAGAATCTAAGAACAAGCACTCACCAGAAATCAGATGCAAACGCTGCTCAAGAATCTCCATTCAGTACTGTCAAAGAGATTTGAAACAGGGAGAAAAAGCATTTTGAGTGGCTTCGTCCTCCCATTGAAGCCTTCTCCACCAGTATTCTTCTCCACGAATGACAATTTTACGCTCCTTTGCACTATTGAAATCGAGTGGAAGCTTCTTAAGAAAATAGCAATCGTCTACGAGCATTTCTTTCAGTTGTGAGAAAGGCAAGGGCTTCCAATAGATACTGTTCAAATTTCGCAAGCAGACCAATTCAAGATGTTGGAGTTTTGCAAAAGGGTTCAGATTATTTCTCACCGTCGCTGGAAAGTCAGCAAATTTTTGGACACTAATGATTTCTTCCATAGCCAAGCAGCTTCTAATCTCAATAGACTTGACATTTGGAGCAAAAACAAGAAACGTCAAGTCCTTCAATTTAGAGCATAAGCTTATCTGAACTTTCTGAAGGCTGTTGAAAACACAAGATTGCCTTAAATCAACCTTCAGTTCTTCCAATTCTTCACAGTCTCTAATACGTAATCTATTGAGATGCTTCAGCTCTGCTAACTGAGAAGCATCAATCCACTTTGAATTTTTGAGACCATCAAGGAACAGAGCTTGAGAACATCTTCGTAATTCATTTGAGGTTAAAAACATTTGGAGAACATGAGAACTTGTCAAGGTGAACTCCAGAACCTCCAAATTTTTCAAACCAAGCAATTCCTCCACCAACAATTCATCCCTGGCAAATAAAACCCCATCTCCTGACACCTCACTATTTTTGAAATAAAGAGAAAACATCCTCAACACATGTAGCATTGAAAACTTAGATATTAATTGCCGTGGAATTACAGACAGGTACATTGTATGATTCAGATTCAAACATTTAAGATTTACTAAAATCTCTAACTCTCCAGGCAACTCTTTTATTCTTGTATGTGAAAGATCTAGATGTTGCAGTGAAACCAACTTTGAAATTCTTGAAGGAAGTTCGGTTAGTTGAATATGTGACAGTTTTAAGACTTTGAGAGAAGGCATATAATGGAAGAAGCGACTGGAGATCACCTCTAACTTATTATTGTTAAGAAACAGCGTAACGAGATGGGGGCATCTGGGATAAATGTTGGATAGATCC
Organism: Citrus cavaleriei; assembly: GCA_030448925.1. Lineage (NCBI taxonomy): Eukaryota > Viridiplantae > Streptophyta > Magnoliopsida > Sapindales > Rutaceae > Citrus > Citrus cavaleriei. Next base: position 18,095 of record JAUJEN010000565.1, read on the forward strand.
TCAATATGATTTTCCATCAATGACAATCTTCTTATCTTTACCCATCCACTAATAGTTGAAGCCTTACATAAGCCAGCACCAGCATAAACGAGAAAGTTCTCCTTCTCCTTCTCAACTTCACATGCTATCCACAGAGTCATATCACGAATAACGTCATGCATTTTCACTTTATCATCTTCTACCTCTTCTAGTAAACATGCATGAACAAGAATGCCAATTGTGAAGTATCCTTGGTTTTGCTTTTGTGCTTCAAATCTATCATTTTCATCCAAAAACCCTTCACCAATCCAACAGTCAATCAAGTCGCTTTTTGAAATGTGATAATCTTCTGGATATAAACTACAGTATAAGAGACAAGATCTGATTGTGTCATTAAACAAACTATCGTAACTGAATTTCAACAGAGGATACACCTCTTTACCCAAACCTGCAAATTCGGAAGCTGCTCTTCTCAACACTTGAATTGCATATCTCCATTCTTCAGGCGTCGTCTTGTAAGCCATAGCCCGACCAATGGTAATAAGTGCAAGCGGCAAACCACCACACTCCTTGGCCACCATTTGTGCTAGCTCAGGAATATCATGGTGATAGTTAAGAGTTTCTTCTCCGACCTTCTCTCGAAACAATTGCCAAGCATCTTCATCCGATAAGCACTCCACTTTGAATTTCTTATGAGCTTCCATGAGGCCACAAACATCAAGAAGACGAGTCGTGAATACTACTTTGGATGCAACATTTCTTGAGTTGGGAACAGGGACACCCACTTTAGTTAAATCAACTCTCTCCCATAAATCATCTAACAACAATACAAATTTCTTCTTGCTTAAAACTTTGAAGATATCGAGAGCTTTCTCCTCGCGACTTCTATTCTTCCATAAGCCATCAAACAGGCCTATCTTCTTCCCGATCGTTTCCTGAATCTTTTCAAGCTGCAAGTCTTTGGAGACTACAACCCAGATGACAAAATCAAAACCGTAAGGCCTGTTTAGAAATTTATTGTTCAGCAGGGTTAACAGCGTAGTTTTACCGACACCGCCCATGCCATAGAGGCCAATAATTCCCGCCGTCTCTTGTACCAGACAACTCCAAACTTGTTCAAGAATGGATTGCAAGCCCACTACCAATGGCTCAGTAGGTCTTTCATCGGCTACAAAAGATTCTTCAACGATTTCAACGACCACTTCATCAAAATCTCTTTCACCCATTAATGTCCTCACAACCAGTAGAGTTTCAGCTACTAGTTTCCCAAACCTGTAGCTTGACTTGTAGTTTCTGGAACAGTAGCCTCCAAGACATAATTTGTCAATTTCTTGAGGGCTATCTCTTGTGAGTTGACCAACTTCAGTCTCAGCAGCTTGCACCCTTGAAAGCCAGCCTTGCACTTGATCCGTACGTTTCATTCTTCGCTGTTCAGCAACCTCAACTCGTCTCATCACATCATTCCTTGCTTCAATTAACTTTTCCAGTTCACTCTGCAGAGCTCTAAGATTGTCCTTAAGCTGCCTCACATATGTTGCTTTGTTGACAGTACAATTAAGGCAAAGAGTGAAAATGGCATCACATGAGATCTGGATTCCGATTATGTTACCCATATTCTGTGTTAAGGTTCCAACAAAAAGTAAGGAACTTGGAAAAATTGAAAACCACAGAAAATAATTCTTGTAGTGTAATAAAAAATTTGTTAACGAAGAGAGGGTGTTTTAGTTTTCGTACTTTAATGACCCTGGACTTCAAAAATTATTACGTTGGACAATTGAGGATTATTTTGAGTTTATTTTGCTTTTCTCATTTAAATCGTACTTGCCTTAACTGCCTACTGAAATAATTTTAAAGATTAAGGGGCTGTTTGTTTTTATTTTTTAATTTAATTGAATTAATTATAATTAATTAAGTTATCAAGTTTTTTTAATTTAATAACAATTTTCAGTAATTAGGTCAATAAGTTATTAAATTGATTTTTAATTTTTTATTTATTCTAAAAAATTTAAATGGTATCATTAAGAAATAGTCTCAAGAGTATTCCTATCTAATTCATTAATTTACATTCTTACCTAAATAAAATTTAATAATTAACATTATTACCTATTTTTATAACTTGTGGTAATATATTAATAAACTATTATTATTTGTATCTTTATATTCCCTTCATTTTAGCATTATTTATCTTTATATTTTTTTATGAATATTTTTCATTTGAATACATCATAAACTACAATAAAATTAATTAACATGTGCTAATTAAGAATATTAAAGAATTGTATTCAATTGAACATGATGTATGTTATAATAACATATTATCTTATTTATATTCTTTGAGATATTTGTTACTTTTTCATATTTATAATTTGTAAAGGTACAAATGTAGGAATAATAGTTTTAAAATTTCTTCAGTTAAAAACAAGCAACTTAATATTTATTTTTAACTATTAAGAAAAGCTAATATATCAATCAGATTCAGACATTCAGCTCCATTTAAAATTCAAATTAATTCAGATTTTAGATAAAAACAAAAAAAACAAATGCCATCTAAGGTTGGAGGTTATTTCCCTCATTTGAGATTAAATCTTCATTTTTTTTGTCTTTAACAACATTGACAAAATACTTAAATAATTTTATTCTTTAAATATTTATTTATTTATTTATATGGTAAATAAAAAATAAAGAACTAAGTATTTCTCACCAAAAGAATATTCAAATAAAAAAAATTTATATTATTTTAATTAAGTTCTTCTCTCACAAAATTAAACTACCCTCAATATTTTTTATGATGTCAATAATATTAGAAATTTCAACATTTAAATCTTAATACCATATGTCACTCAACTATTGAATGCTTGATTTTATAATTTATAAAATTATTTAAATACCATTGAATGAATGAATGCTGCATCAACTAAGAATCAAATTAAAAGTTAGATATTTAAATACTTAGTATTACTCATGTAGTAATTATACTGCTTCTATTCAATAATCGTGATATGAAAAAAATAATGTAATATCATTTGATAAGTATTTTAAAATTTTAATTATTGATATGATTCTTTAAATAAATAATATAATTTTATTTAAAGAATCTTTTAATAATATTTTAATACTAAAGTGTCCTCCACTTGTTTAGATAGTGATGATGAAAATAAAAATAAAAGTAAGGCAAGACAACCTTGGGGATTTGTTTTTTTGAAAGCCAGGTGGGGCTTTGGCCTCTAGTGGCAAGCAACAACTTGATTGCAATGATTTATAAGATATGTGAGATGAAAAGGAATGTAAAATTATGCATTAATGTGTTAGCTGGCATACCCCGTTGTCTTTTTTTTTCGTATTTAAAAAAAGAAAAAGAAAAAGACAACGTTGTCTTTAATGTTTTAGCGCATGCATCCCCCGATTCACGTGGAAGCGTCCACCATCCAGGGCTATAAAAGTCTTTTGAGCATCACGGCTTCCCCTTCGAGGCCTTACCTTTTTCTTTGAAGGTTAAAAAGGTCCAAAGAATTATGAGATTTAAATAGTACACATCCCCCGACCTTCGAGGAAGCATCGAATAGGCTAATCAAAAGTCTTTCGTGCATTTCCGAAAAGTCTTTTGTGCATGATGACTAGGCACGCACTACTTTATAAAATCAAAAACAAGTATGAGATTCGAGCAATATTTGAACAATATTTGAACAATATTTAAACAAATTAAAGGGCAAAAAAGGGGCAGAACAACATGGGTTACGCCCATGGAGACTAAGGTCCAGATAAAATCCCATCGCTTACGGGGGCATGCTTGTCGTTTGTTTGACTTCCAGACAAGCAGGAGTCTCAAGAAGTTTCCTTCTAATCAATCGTAGTCTTGACTCAACATCATTGATTTTCATCCTTTCTCTAGGACGTTCAGCCGAACAAGCAACTCCAATTTCACATATAGAGTTGAAGCATTCCAGAATTATGCTAGCATGAGCACTACTGCCTGATGAAGATGACACCTCCATGCACATTGTTCTGCCCTCTTCAATTTCCTGAAGATTAAAATCATCCACCACCTCTTCTGCTCGTTGAGGCAAAGCCATTTTAACGAAGTTCCGAAGGTTCATCTTTCCTGTGAATATATGGGTGTCAATTCGGCCAGTTGGTAAAATATCTTGAGTGAGAGAGGGAGGCGGGGGGGAAAGGAAAAAAAAGGTCTGAGTTTGAATACACCTCACATGAATGAGAGAAAATTAGACTGCCATTATGCTATAACAACAACAATATAATAACAACAACTTGCCTGTGAAAATGCCATCACTGGGTCTGATTCCTGTGAACATTTCTAATAAAAGGATTCCAAAACTATACACATCACCATACGTTGAAGCCTCACATCCCAGATCATACTCTGCATTAAACATGTCAAATGCTGTTAGCAACTCTGTAAAGGACTGAATGACTCATTTGAATGCGCTTTCGCAAATCTGAGAAATTAATTTTCTTATGAAACTGTATTTGATAAATAAAAATTAGAGTACCCAGAGGAATATAGCCAGTGGATCCTTTGATACAGATGAAGCGGTTTTGTTTATCAATGGCTGGAAGAAATCTTGCCATGCCAAAGTCACCAACATGTCCAATCATTTCATCATCAAGAAGAACATTGCTGGGTTTGAGGTTACAGTGAACTATTGGAGGTTGACAATCACAGTGCAAATACCTAAGTGCGCATGCTACATCAATGGCTATGTCTAGTTTCTTTTTAATAAGAAAATTAAAATTCAACGGCCTCCAGTTTGTATCATCTTTACCACGCAACCACTCTTCTAGGCTTCCATTAGGCATGAACTTGTAAACAACGGCCTTAAATCTTGCACCTTGATAATCAACTCCAGAAAATGCAGTGAAAACCCTGACAATATTCCGATGTTTGATGTTTATCGCTGCCTTGCATTCAGATTTGAAACTCTTGGAACCACCAGGACGAATAAGGTTAAACACCTTCACCGCAATTGTTGTACCATCAAAGAGAGTTCCATTATAAACAGAGCCAAAGTTGCCTGCACCAATCAGATTTGCCGAGGAGAAACCATTAGTCGCATTGTAGAGATCTTTGAATGATGGGTTATTGATAGTTTGTTTCCCTTCATAAACAGGAGTCTTAAGAAGTTTCTTTTTTATCAAACGCAATCTTGACTCGACATCATTGATCTTCATCCGTTCATTTGGCAGTTCAGCAGAACAAGCAACTCCAGTTCTACATATTGAGATCAAGCATTCCAAAATTATGCTACTCTGAGTACAAGTTGAAGATGCCTTTTTGTACATTGTTTCCTCTTCTTCAATTTCTTGAAAGAAAACAACATCCAAAATCTCTTCTGCTCTTTCAGGCAAAGCTGACTTAACAAAATTATGAAGGTTCAACTCATCGTTGAACATGTCGTCATTGGGTCTCAGTCCTGTGAACATTTCTAGTAAAAGGATGCCGAAACTATACACATCACCGTATGATGAAACATATCCCATTCCATACTCTGCATTAAAGCATTAAAAATGTTAAATACTGTTACCACAAGTTAAAGGACTCGATGACTCATATAAATGCTTTTTTTTTTAAAAGAAATTACATTACAATTTAGATATACTTAGAAGCAGAAATATTTTTTAACCTCGTAAATCAACTCCATGAAAGTGTCATTTCGATATCTGGGCCCAGAACCAGCCAGATATAGTCCAAGTATTCTATAAAATCAACCTCCGAATGCACATGGGAGGACTCGAGAATGAAGTTAGGAGGTGACCGCTACTGTGCATTTTCTTAAACGGGAGAAAATATTGAGAAATTTCATTTGCTTATCAGACTGTAATTCATAAGTATAAAAAGTGGAATACCTGGAGCAACATAACCAATGGTTCCCATGACATCAATGAAGCTTGTCTCTACTGGAAGAAATCTTGCTATGCCAAAGTCACCCAAATGTGCCGTCATTTCATCATCAAGAAGAACGTTGCTGGGTTTGAGGTCACAATGAGCTATCGAAGGTATCCCATCATTGTGCAAATAGTTGAGTGCACTGGCTATATCGATGGCTATGTTTAGTCTCTTAAGTGAATTTAAATTCCTTGGCGCCTTGTGTCTTTCATCTTCCCCATTAATTGGATGCAACCACTCCTCTAAGCTTCCATTAGGCATGAACTCATAGACAAGGGCATTAAAGTCCTTGCCTTGATAATCAGCTCCAGAAAATGCAGTGACAACCTTGACAATATTTCGATGCCTTATTGTCCTCATGATATCGCATTCAGCTATGAAACTCTTGGAACCACCAGAATAAGCAAGGTTAAACACCTTCACTGCAGTTGTTGTACCATCAACGAGAATTCCCACATAAACAGAACTGAAATTGCCTGTAGCAATCAGATTTGTCGAGGAGAAACCATTCGTAGCTTTGTAGATTTCTTGGTATGTCAATTTTAGGAAATTTGTTGAATTAGGATCCTCTCTTGGTATAGAATTCCCTCTTAGAGTAGGATTCTCTCTTTTATTCTTCCATACCAAACAGTATAACAGAGAATATAGTATCCAAGTAAGTAATAGAAGCCCAATGTCAATAGCAATCACCAATTTCAAAGGAAGGGTCCATCTGTTCCTTTTAGTTTTCTTAGGAACACATGTTGGCAGCTGAAATTCAGGTATGCCACCGCAAAGCTTATTGTTCCCCAAAACCGAAGTGGCACTCGTATTCTTAAAGATTCCTTTTGTTGGTAACATGCCCTCAAAGTTATTGTAAGAGAGATTAAGGTCTTGCAACAATTCAAAGCCAGCCAAAAATTTAGGAATATCACCTGAAAGATTGTTTTGAGACAAATCCAAAACTCTAAGACCTCTTAAAGAACTCAAAGATGAACTAATAGGACCTTCGAATAAGTTTCCATGCATATCTAATTGTTCCAAACTAGTACAACTACCAAGATTATTAGAAATACCACCTGATAAAAGGTTCCCAGAAACATTTAATAATGATAACGCTGAGAGACCAATGAGTTGTGGAGATAAGGTGCCACTAAGATTGTTATTAGAAAGATCAACAGCTACCAAGTTCTCGCATTGGCCAAAGCTTGATGGGATGGTGCCCTGAAGACAATTGCCACTCAAATCTAGTTTGATTAACATTTTCAAATTTCCAATAGATATTGGAATATTTGCTGAAATTTTGTTTTTATGTAAGTTCAAAATTCTTAAATTTTGTAGATCTCCTATGGCAGAGGGAATGGTACCTGATAATTGATTATTCCACAATTCCAGCCTCTGCAAGTTGACTAACTTCCCAATCTCAGTAGGGATGTTTCCAACTATTTTATTATTTTGGAGATGTAATTTTTGAAGAAAGCTCAAATTTCCCATGTGAGGTGATATAGAGCCTCCGAGTTGAAGGGACTGCAAGTCCAAAACTGTGACTCTCCGGTGTCTTGGAGCACAAGTAACACCATGCCAGTTGCAATAATGGATGGAGCTATTCCATGAGGCTAGAACTCCAAGAGGGTCATCAATGATCACGGACTTGAATTCAAGCAAGGTTACTTCATCTGTCTCATTCCCTGCAACAACTATAGAAGCCCTTACACCTAGAAAACAGAACACAGGGATAGCAGTTACAGCAAAAAATGACCAATACACTTTCATGCCCATGTTGGATACGGCAAATTTTTTTACTTAATAGCTGATATCTGGTGGAATTGTTTTTTCAAAATTTGAGGTTCAAGAACGGCAGGCAGGGCACTGAAGTCTGAGCTCCATCGAGTCAATGCAAACAGGACAATAACTAGGAAGGATCCGCCTAAGCTACCTCCAGCTGCTTTTGTCTTTTCTGAATTGTTAGTGTAAAATATTGTTGAAACCCTTGTATGTTATATTATTTACAATCTAATCTATACGTATATGAAACTTTCTATATTGTAAAATGTTGTTGAGCCCCTTACACTCTATTTTATTTCATTGAAACGCTTAGAGTATGAAATTCATCCCCTATAATTTTTAAATTCCAAAATACCCTCCATTTAAGTAAAATATAATAATTATTAAATGGATTATAATTATAATTTTTAAATGGATTATTATAATTATTATTAATAACAATAATAAAAAGTATTATAATAATTAATTTATTAACAATAATTATTAATAATCTTTTAGTTAAATTGTTAATAATAATAATTAACAATTATTATTATTAATTAATTTTTGAATAATAATCATAATAATTAAAATATAAAATAATAATTATGATAAAAATTAATTAAGGATTTTATAGTAATTTGTTATAATTTAACTCATTCGATTTAATTAAAATAAAATGTAAATGGTAATATAAATTTTTAATTCGATTTACGTTTCAAGTAAATAAATTATTCTAATTCCAATTCCTCATTTCGATTTTAGCTATTCCGATTCTAACTCATTATGTTTCTAGCTAATTTCGATTCCTATTTAGTGAACACACTATAAAATTGTAAATATTTCATATAGTTTTTTCCCATTTCTTTTTCCCCTCTCTCACTCTCTTTCTCTATGATGAGTCACTCGATGTAGGTTGTTGATGAAGAGAAATTAATAGTGGAGAGGAATGGATTCAAAGGAAATTTGCTTTTTATTTTGTTAATTCTTTTATCATGAAAGTATTAATTATTATGAGATGATAATATAAAGAAGATGAATGGTAATATTCTTGAAAATTTTGTTGATAACTAATATCCTTGAAGGTTATTATAAAATCCTTAATTAAATTTTATCATAATTATTATTTGTATTTCAAGTATTGTGATTATTATTATTATTATTCAAAAATTAATTATTAATAATAATTATTGTTAATTATTATTATTAACAATTTAACTAAAAAATTATTAAAATTTTTTGTTAATAGACTAATTAATTAACGGATAAAAGAATATAGCTCCAAAAAAATGATGATTATAAAAGTAATGGACTATAGTAATTTTTATTAATTACCAAGTAAAAAGTTACAAGAAAAGCAAATAATTAATAAAAATTGGGCCAGATGCGCAATAAAAACTGGGAAGGTGTATGAAATAACAAAATTCCTAAAGCATTGCATTCATCTCTAGTAACAGAACAAATCGATGGCCTTTAGTGCTTCACATCTCTTTAAGTTTGTTCTTCCTTCTTCGCTTGAACACATGAACCTGGTAATTAAGTCACAACTTTTTTTTTTTTTCATTTTTGTTTATTTGAATACTATGGAGCTTTAGTTTCTCAATTCCCTTTAGCCCTGTTAACAAGTTTGTGTCACTTATGTTTACTTAGAATCTTAGATGATTTTGCGTGGCTTTGTGGCATTGCTTCGCCACCAGCAACTTTTACCCTGTTCGTAGTCTCTCTCAAATTATGACATCAAATTCAGTTTCTCTGTGGCATTGGTCATTAATTTTGTACTTCAATATCATGAAAGCTTTATATCTGACCATTTTGAACTGTTTTTGTGATTATTGTCTAATAATATGTGCATAAATTCAGCGAATCCCACAAAAGTTTGTGAGATTTTGGACATGAACTTTCTAATGCCGCCACTCTTGTAGATTTTATTGTTGTGATTGGTAAGTGGGTTTGAAAAAAGATGGGATGTGTGCTTGGTTTCACGATGGTTGGTATAACTTTGTTGGAAAATGCTAAGTATCAAGAAAAACGAGAGAAGAACGAGAGAATGAAGCATGTGGTGGGAGGAGAGAAAAAAAAAGGCGTGAAGAGAGAGAGAGTAATTCTCTACGTCACCTACGTTATTCTTGATATTTAGCGATGACTTTTGTTGGATATAATTACTATACTGGATACTTTTTGGTCTTCCATGTACAAGAAGAATTCAAGATTTCGTAATCTTATAATTGATAGAAATTAGGCCACGTTCTATTTACTAACAATTTTCCATGTCTAGCTAATTCTTAGGTCGAACAAATGAATTTCGAGGTCGGATTACTTCACTTTTAGATTGAACAGATGAATTTCTCGGTCGCTCATATAGACTTGAAGTTATATTATTAAATTAGGTCATTCACATAGTCTTGGTCGTGCTTAAATCAAATGCAATATAGGCTCGGTTGTCTTATGAATCATTTCAATGATAAGTTTTGAGTAGATTAGGATCGATTATATTTTAAGACACTACCAGAAAAATCTAACCCAAACAGTTCTTCTTCTCATTCTCAACTTCACATGCTATCCACAAAGTCATATCACGAATAACGTCATGCATTTTCACTTTATCATCTTCTACCTCTTCTAATAAATGTGCATGAACAAGAATGCCAATTATAAAGTATCCTTGGATTTGCTTTTGCGCTTCAAATCTATCATATCATAAGAAAACCCCTCACCAATCCAACAATTAATCAAGTCACTTTTTGAAATGTGATAATGTTTTGGATATAAACTACAGATGGTGGCCAAGGAGTGTGGTGGTTTGCCGCTTGCACTTATTACCATTGGTCAGACTGGCCTATAAAGGCAATATTTGGAAGAATGGAGATATACAATTCAGCGTTAAGAAAAGCACGAATTTGCGAGGTTTAGGGTAAAGAGATGCTATTCTGTTGAAATTCGATTCACGATAGTTTGTTTAATAATGGCAATCATGAATCTTGTGTCATGATGATGAATTAAATTTCTTCTCGACCTTGATATGTGCTCGTGTGCATGGGATTGCATGCATGCCTTGGAACCATGTGTGGAAATGCATGGGGCGTATGAAAATGCATGGGATTGGCACATCTTCAACTTTAAAGCGAGGAGGAGAGTGAGTGGAAGATTTGGTCATCATCAAAGACTTGGTCAGTTTATTTAGACATTAGTGGTTAGATTGAATAATCTCGAGTGCTGATTTTTGACGATTAGTTATTTTCAAATTATGCTCATTATTCTATTTTTCTAGCTTAAGTGTTTAGTTAGGAGGTATATGTCATGGCCCGGACTGGCGAGATATTGTCGCTTTGGGCTTATGGCCAGCGGATGTTCTTACATTACAGCGCGTCTTGCCGATTAAAGGTGTGAATTCAGATCGCTTCTTATAAACCAATGTCTCCCGTGCTTTGCCGATGTAGGATTACCACAGGTATTCATACGCCTTTGGGGACTTTCGGCGTCCTGTTGAGGTTTTCCATAACAGAGGACCTGTGGCCGTCTGTAATGTCATGACATTGGAGGCGTGAGCGATGTTGTCCGCTTTACTTTAAGGCCGCGGATTTGTTCTTGGGTGCCATTACACCCAGCGCGTCTAATTAGGTGTGGATCACCTATAAATGACCAGCGTCTCACATGCTTTCTGATGTGGATTCGCTGGGTGTATTCAGCCCCCGCAAGGGACTCGGCGTCCTCGTTGAGTTTGCCTCGCTTTCGAGAGGACAGCGGGCACCATAATGTCGTGACGGACACGGCAGCAAGATATTGTCCGGCGGCCTTAAGCGGTTGCGCGGATTCTTGGGGTGCCCATTACACCCCCGGCAGCGTCTGCCAATTAAGGTGTGGATCACTTCTTATAAACCAAGCATCTCTCCGTTCTTTGCGATGTAGGATTACGCTGGGTGTTACATGCTGACAGGACACAGATATTGTCGGCTTTTAGGCTTAACGGCCGCATTTGTTCTTGGGGTGCCCATACACCTCAAGCGTCTTGCCAATTAAGGTGTGGATCGCTTTTATAAACCCGGCCTCTCTCCGTGCTTTTGCAATGTGGGATTACTAGGGTACACAGGGCTTCAGGCGTCCCGTGAGTTTGCCAAATTTTCGAAGGACACAGGGCCGCTACGATACCATAATGTCATATTGGCGGCGGACACAGCAAGAATGTGTCCATTTGGGCCTAACCCGGGTTGATTCTTGGTGCCCATACCAACCTGCGTCTTGCCAATTAAGTGTGGATCGCCTTATAAACCCGTCTCCGTCTTTGCTTGGATGTGAGGATTCTGGTGTTATATATATATGCTCATGGAATAAATGAATAATAAGTTTAAGCTTTTGACAACACTTCTCTCTTTCTCAACTCTAGCTCCTTGTGCAATTAACATATCGATGGTATCGAGCATGTTAGATCATGGATACTCAAAACTAATCTGAATTCCATGCGAAGTTGGTGAAATTATAGCCGCCATGGTCGAAGCTTTGATCAAGTTAATGGCACTTGTAAGCGGTCTTGTGAGCTTGAGCCCTTGGTATCGTAGCTCAAACCGCATCAATCTGAAAACCAATTCCGCCCTGCAAATCCTGCCAAACCAACCAGCCTACTCCCGTGGTCGACGTGAACCCATCATATAAATTTGCGTTTCCAAAGTTTAGGTGAACCAGTGTTTGGATCTGAAGCGAACAATGCTGACTTGAATATTGGTTCAGCCAAAGTTCAAGCCTCTTTCCATTTAGAAATTGCCTTACAATGGTAGAGATGGTTGATGAGAGTTTAAATGGACGCTTTAAGTTGGGAGGAGTTCACGGCGATCCTGCTCCGATTCGGACGAGGACCCATACGAAGCTTTATCTCGCCTCAAAGACTACATGTGACTACCAAGCCTTGGCTCTCCATCGATGGTAAACACCTCAACATTTTCTCGTTGGTTTTTGTTGCGGGACTTGAGATAGACGTTACTTAGCGTTAAGATCAAACAACCTCGAACCTTGGCGAGGCGCCATAAAGGTATTCGGCTCGTTGAAAGCGGAACTTATTGCAAAGAAAGCTGCCGTCTATCATTTCAAACAACCTCGGTGATACTGGGACGATGCCAAATACAACAGCTAGCGTGCTAGGACCTCCGTCCGCCCAAAAAAAAAATCAGAACTCTAGTAATACACCAATTTCCTTTCGACGAATCACCCAAGCCTGAGCAGAGAAGGGATTATGCTACTGTGATGAGAAATTCGTGCGAGACATCGTTGTGAATGCGCATTATTTATGATAGAAGACTCTCCCCAATTTAACGCACTAATGATGAAGAAGCTCAGCATGTACGAGCATTATGGCGTAATACGAAGTCTCTTTTCATTGCTTACAACACATCCTCGAAACCATTCGTGTCAAAAGGCAAACTGAAGAATAAGGATATTCTGGTTTTAATAGATAGGGAAGTACTCGTAATTTCATTGATCATTTATTGTCTCAAGTTTGGAGTTCTAGTGGTTTGTGACAAGAAGCTTGGTCATGGTTGACGAAACGAGCAGATAGAGTGTAATGAGGGCGGTGGACTCCTCTCATTCAGGTCATCTTATCACCACAGTTATTACATCCTACGGCATATCAATTAGTATTGGGTGTTCATGGCTTGAAACTCTTGGGCTATCGAAGACGGACTACAAAATTGACAATGACCTTTAGAAAGGAGCATCCATACCTTGAGGGAATGGGCAAGCGGGCATGGAGCTCTCCTTGGTGAAAATTTCTCAATTTACAAACCTTTGGTTTTTCTTTCAAATTATTCTGCTTATACCGATAAATTGAATGAATATCCACGACCTACATGCCTCGTAAATGAATTTTGTCATGTATTTCAACCACAGCTTACTGCAGACACATGATCATCAAATTCCCTTTAGAGCCAAATAAAACAGTGAGTAAAAAGCCATCTAAGGTATCCTCTACCAAAAAATGAAATCGAAAAAATGGTTAAAAAGCTCTGGCCGGGATTGGTTAGACCTAGCAGTGATCCTTTTCATCTCGATTCTATTAGTTAAGAAAGCGAGATGGGTCTTGGCGATTTTGCGTGAATTCTGAGCACTTAACTATCACGATCAAGAATAAATATCGATCGTTAGATGAACTCTTAGATGAACTCCACGGCCAATTCTTACCGAAGTTGGATTCTGAAGTTACCACCAAATCCGTGTGAAGGAGGAGGATGTTTCAAAGATAGCCTTTACGTACGAGGGACATTCTGAGTTTCTTGTGATGCCATTTGGACTTACCAATGCTCATGACCTTCCGAGTCTCATGAATGATCTTTTTCGTCACTCTTGAGGAGGTTCATTACTTGTTTTTTCCACGACATATTGGTGTATTCTCGAACTTGGGAAGATCACATCTAACGCATCTTAATCAAGTTTCAGATATTTTATCAACTAACAACTTTTTGCCAAAAGTCAAGTGTCGAATTTGGAGTTTTGCGGGTTGAGTATTTGGGTATATCATCTCAAAAAAAGTGTGGTATTGATCCATGTTAAATACAAGTCATTGATTAGCCTCGCTTGACGACGGCGAAGGTTCGTAGGATTTCTTGGTTTAATTTGGATATTACGGAAGTTATTCTGACAATTTTGGGTGTATAGCGACTCCTTTGACCTCTTAACTAAATATGGCTTCCGTTGGAATAAGGATGCGATTCGGCTTTTGATCATTAAAACGGCGTTGACTTCTACTGTTTTGCGTCTGGATTTTTCCCAGCGCTTTGTGATGAGTGTGATGCAGTGGGATGAATTGGAGCCATCCTCTCACAAAACAAACGGTAGCTTATTTTGAGGCCTTAAAGGTTACGCTTTAAGCCTGGCCCATCCATATGAAAAAGAAATGCTTCTATCGTTAAATCAATCATGAATGGCGACCGTATTTATAAAGAAACCATTTACCATTGACAAAAAAGTCTCAAATATCATTGGAGCAATGGATCACACGGCACAAACTCGATTGCTCACCAAGATCCTTGGGTATGATTATGAAATTGAATATAAAAGGGGTTTGAGAATCGGTGGATTCATTATCTCGAATGGTGGAGTTTTAGCAATTTCGTTACCCATTACAAATTGGTGGCAGTTCTTGACATGAATACAACGGAGACCACGTTTATGAAGCTTTATCTCGGAGGACAAATCTCGATCCCCTAACTTGATTATTACGAGAGATGGAGTTTGGTTGAGCGTGATAGAGTTTACTTGAGTTCCGCTTCCTCATTTGATTCTAAGATAATCTCATTGTACATCTCGTGGGTGGGCATTTTGATTTACTATAAAACTCTTTTCGCATCAAGCGTAATTTTTATAGCCCGATATGAATGATGAAAGAATTCTTTACAACATTGTACATACTTAGCGATGTAAGATAATATGAACTGTAGACTATTACAACAGCTACGAATTCAGAAACAAATGTGGGTGACGTTTGATGGATTTCATAGAAGGTTACCATCTTACAATACTGCAAATCATGGTGGTCGTGGATCAGGTTAGTATGCCAGCTTTGTGCCTTGAAGCACCCTTCTTTGCTATAATTGTAGCCAAGGCATTTGTCATGACAATGTGGTTAAACACCTGATTCTTGATTAGTGGCTAAGGTTATTTCGATTCGTTTTGGCGTACTTTCTGTTTTCAAGCCAAGGACCAAGTTACGTACATGAGTTCTAGTTATCACCCGCGTCGATGCCAAAAGGGTGGTCAATGCTTTTATTTACCTCTGCTGATGATGGTGGAATGAATCAAATGAGTTAAATCGACCGTTCGTTTCTTCCGCACCAACTATCGCCCTGAATCTATGGCATTCCCCAAAAGCTTATTAACATATGTCTACTTCACGGGTCCAGCGGTGGATGAATACTTGCGAGACATGGATTCGATTTTACGTGAGTTCTGGCGAGAACCTTTTAGACTGGGACCGTATGGAAATCTCAATGCGACGATCATCGAAGTAAATTTCCACGTGGGATTATGTGTATTTAAATTCACGGTAGTATCGGCGGAACATGATGGCCTTCATTGGCTCATGAAGCTTCTTTGCGTTATTTTGGTCATATCAAATCATTGAAAAGGGCTGATTTGCTTATAAGTTGGCTCTTCTTGGTTCTCAAATCCATAATGTTTTTCATGTTAGTCTCTCGTAAGCATTTGGGATCCGTACCACTTATCTCCCGACTTCCTCGAAACTTGACGCTTCTTTACGAAATATCTTGGAGTCGGCGTGTGATAAAGGTAATTATCGCCCAAACCTCATATTGGTTAAATGGTTGATCTTGATGGAGGATGCCACAGGAAGAGTGGCGTTTGCCAAGACATACCTTTCATCCTTGAGACAAGGATATTGTGAGTGGGGAATGATATGTGCTCATGTGCATAGGATTGCATGCATGCCTTCGGAACCATGTATGGAAATGCATGGGGCGTATGAAATGTATGGATTGCATGCGTCTTCAACTTTAAAACGGAGGAGAGTGAGTGGAAGATTTGGTCATCATCAGAACTTGGTCAAGTTTGTTAGACCTTAGTGGTTCAGGTTGAATAATCTCAGTGTTGATTTTGGCACAGTTAGTTATTTCCGGATTATCTCTTGTTATTCTATTTTCTAGCAAGTGTTTAGTTCGGAGACTATATATATGTAGCTCATGGAATAAATGAATAATAAGTTTAAGCTTTTGACAACACTTCCGATCCTCTCGTCTTTCTTTCTCAACTCTAGCTCACTTGTTAACTACAAATTAACATATCACCTTCTCTCTCGAAACAATTGCCAAGCATCCTCATCTGATAAGCACTCCACTTTGAACTTCTTATGAGCTTCCATGAGGCCACATACATCAAGAAGACGAGTCGTGAATACTAATTTAGATTACTTAAATTTAACAATTTAGTTAAATCAACTCTCTCCCACAAATCATCTAACATCAATACAAATTTCTTCTTGCTTACAACTTTGAACATATCCAGAGCTTTCTCCTCGAGACTTTTGTTCTTCCATAAACCATCAAACATGCCTATCTTCTTCCCGATCGTTTCTTGAATCTTTTAATTGCTAGTCTTAAAAACTACCCGGATCACAAAATCAAACCGTAAAGGTTTATTCCTATAGGAATTTAGAGTGCGTTTGGCACCATTTTACATATGTCATTTTTCATTTTACAAAACAAAAATAAGAAAATGTGTTTGGCTAGGATTAAATAAGACAGATTCCTTTTTTCCAACGAAAATGAAACCATCTTGTTTTTCACTTTAACAAAGGAAAGTAAAAAATAACCTTTTAACGTTTATTGATTTTTGTTTTTCTAAGGCCCACTAAAGCTCCAACTTTAATGCTTTGCTTGTGAATAATAGTATACGGATACCACAATCCACTCACTTTGTTAATATTATATTATTGATTCATGTTATAATTTTTCTTTTTATAATATTCTAATAATTTTAAAAAATAGTACGCCAATATTATTTTAATTCTTTACTAATAATAACAATTAGTATTTAACGAATATCAAATTGCTGTAATTATATCATCTATAATTTATGTGTATAAATCATCCAACAATATAATTAACTAATGTTTTAAATGATATGAAATCTATATTATAAATTATATCCTTTTAACTATTTTAGTTGTTTATGTTGTTTGTTAAAACTAACATCTATAATAATAATAATATTAATAAATCATTTAAAATATTTAGATATTGAAAAAGATTTCATTAAATTATTTTATTATTCTTTTTCATTATCACCAAATTTTCAACATACAACTAAATACATCCATTTTCATATACTATTTTAAAACAATCAACCAAATACATTTTCAAATTCACTAAAAACTAATCATTCTTATTCTATAAAGCTAGAATAAAGCAAATTCAAAAACGTCATTTGAAAAACAATATGAAAAGCACCCTTATTATTTAGCAGGGTTAACAGTGTAGTTTTACCAACACCGCCCATGTCTAAGAGGCCAATAATTTCCGCCGTCTCTTGTACAAGACAACTCCAAACTTGTTCAAGAATGGATTGCAAGCCTACTAATAGTGGCTGAGTAGGTCTTTCATCGGCTACAACAGATTCTTCAACGATTTCCACGACCACTTCATCAAAAGTTCTTTCACCTATTAATGTCCTCACAACCAGTAGAGTTTCAGCTACTTGTTTCCCAAACCTGTAGCTAGACTTGTAGTTTCTGGTACAGTAGCCTCCAAGACATAATTTGTCAATTTCTTGAGGGCTATCCCTTGTGAGTTTACGAGCTTCAGTCTCCACAGCTTGCACCCTTGAAAGCCACCCTTGCACTTCATCCGTACGTTTCATTCTTCGCCGTTCAGCAACCTCAACTCTTCTCATCACATCATTCCTTGCTTCAATTAACTTTTCCAGTTCACTCTGCAGAACTCTAAGATTGTCTTTAAGCTGCCTCACATATGCTGCTTTGTTGAGAGTACAATTAAGGCAAAGAGTGAAAATGGCATCACATGAGATCTAGTCGGATTGCCATAAGCCACGGCAGTCTTTAGCGGTCCGGTCAGGATTCCGATAATGTTACCCATATTTTGTGCTAAGGTTCCAACAAAAGGAAAGGTATTTGGAAAAAAATGAAAACAATTGAAAGAATTATTCTTGTGGTGTAGTAAATTTGTTAAGGAAGAGAGTTTTTCTCTTTAATGATAACAGTTAATAGGCTTTAAAAGTCTGTAGTTGATCCATACATTATGTGGGTCAATTTTAGGATTTTACTTTTCTTATTTTAGCCCTATGTGCTATCAAAATAATATTTCAAGCGAAATGTATCAATTTGGTGCAACGAAATCCAGTTTCCACTACCCACCCAAAAAATAAAATAAAATAAAAATAAAATAAAATAAAAATAAAAATAAAAATAAAAACAAAAACATATGAAACGAAAAATTTTCAAACTTGAAGTGGTGGCACTTAATGAACTTGGCAACGAACAACTTGGCTCCAATGATTGCGATATGATGAAAAGGATTATAAATTATAACAATGTGTTAGCTGGCATCCTCTTATTTTCATATTTTAGTGTAGGGTTAGACTGTATTATACAAGAGATTCACGAATTATCACTCATAATAATTCCGTTATTTCATATGCTATAACTTTTGGACTTTTATGTAATAATTCAAAAATTACGATATGTTATATATCATGTAACATAGCATAACTCATTTGGGTAGTGGTGTTCGCATATTAGATTTTGCAGATTGGATATCAATTTATATTCGATTTACGATTTTATGAAGTATAAATTTTTAATTTAATCTAATTCATGAATTGATAAAATTCAATTTAAATTCAATCTATATGTCTGCAGATTGAATGCGGATTTAATCCAATTTATATCCAATCTATCATTTTGTTAATTGGTTTGTGGATTAAAATTTTTTAGTTATGTCTAATCTACGAACTAATTAAATAAATGAATTAATATAAAAATAATTTTACTAATGATTAAATTCAAAACTAAATAGGATTCAAATAAATTATTTGTTAAAATAAACTTAGAATAATACATTGAAAGTTTCAAAATATAACATATAGAAAATAAAAAATCTCATTTGTTTAAATCACTACATGAAAATTAACTAAACTTATGAAATTTAGTTAATTATTTTTTATTTCTTTTTAATATCGAATAAGATATAATATAGTACAAATGTCACAACATTTTAACTTATTTATTTGTAAGTAAGTAGTAATGTCACATTTATAAGTTTTTTAATTAAATAAATATTTTTTTTATTTTTTAAAGGATTCGTGGATTTTCAAGAACTTATATAAGTAAATTCATATTAGATCCACTAACGGTGAATTTTTAAATTTTAAAACCAATTCAATTTACCAATTTATGAATCAAATTGTTACGTATCAAATTTTTGGATCAAATTGAATTATGAGCACCCTTACATTAGGATATTCTGTAGTTCAGGTAAAAGTAAAAAATCAATGGCTAAAAATGTCTTTTGATCATCATGATTTTTCCTTTATTGGCAGCACCTGCAATCAAATTCCCTATTGAGCAAAAGGGCCATTGGTTTAAGAATTATTGAGATATGAACAATATAATAAAATCCTCTTTTCGAAAGTTAAAAGAGTGCTCGTCGCAAAATTGTAAGGGTGCTGTACATCCCAATCCCACCATGTATTATTGTATTAAAAATAATAATTACAAAGGTGTGCGTATCCCACCATCTTTTAAAATGAAAAAGCAAAGGTATCACCCGATGCACACAGAAACATCCTGTCCCTGTGGGCTAACCATAGTCTTTTTGTGGATGACGACAAAGCACAGTGCCTAATAAAAGAGTCAAAATAATTGTCTATCATGAGAACATTTTCTTTTAACAAATTTGAAAAAAAAAAAAGGGACGAACCAGCATGGTCTATGAAGATTGAGATAAAATAATACCATCTCCTGACAAAGGCGAGCTTAGTGTTTGTTCGTCTTCATGACAAGCAGAAGCCTCGTGAAGTTTCTTTTCAAACAAGCATAGTCTCGACTCAGCATCATTGACTTTCATCCTTTCTCTAGGACATTCAGCCGAGCAAGCAACTCCAATTTCACGTATAGAGTTGAAGCATTCCAAAATTATGCTACCATGAGTGCTACTGCCTGCCGAAGATGATGCCTCCATGCACATTGTTTTCTCCTCTTCAATTTCTTGAAGATTAAAAACATCCACAGCCTCTTCTTCTCGTTGAGGCCAAGCCATTATAACGAAGTTACGAAGGTTCAACTTGCCCGTGAGCTATCACTGGGTCTGGTTCCTGTGACTCTGGACCATAATTGATTTCATATGATATAATGATACATTTTACCGAAAAGGAAAATTAGAAAATGATTAATTGGGTTTTGTACATACTTTTTGCTTTTTACTACTTAATTTACCCTAGATCCCGCAAGCTGACTCTAACAGTTAAAAGTCCAGCTCGAGTTTGCGTATCTGCGGGTGGTGGAGTGATACGGAATCTTCACTTAAACGGGGGAAACCGGCAGTTCCGGTGATAAGGATGTCGAGAATGTCAAATAAAACGACATTAAAGGAAGTTTTCAAAGGCATAATCCGCACTTGTCAAAGGGATGATATGCACTTGTCAAAGACACGATCCGTGTCGAACGGATTGACACATTTCCTTCCATATTTACATATGTAATCTTTGAAAAAAAATGTAGCATCTGTATCTATAAATAACGTTCAGTGTATAATGTTTTATTCAATAAATGAAAACAAGTTTCTTCATGATATCAGAGCCATGAATACGCTCAAGTTTCTTCAAGTTTCGCTACTCTATTTGTAACAAAAACAGAAGAAACCAAATTCTTCCCACAACCATTTTTTCCACCATTTTTTCCCTTAAAATCATTCCTACCATTACAGAAATCCATGCCAATAAAAAAATAAGCCACCTATACGTTAAAAAAATTTGAGTTTACAAATTTATGAACAATCCCATAAATTTTCCAAGAGAGTGTTCCTCAAAAACCAAGAATACCGTCAAATTTCTCAGTTTCCAGTAAGCAAGCTGTAAAACTTTTGCATTTAAACACAGGCCCACGCGCCACCCGAAATCACGGCCAACCAACACGCGCCTCTATCATCTTTCACGCGCTCCAGAGGTTGAAGAAGACTGCAACCGACATGTCGTTTTTCATCTCCAGAGTGCAGCAGTTTTAAAACGATGTGTCGTTTTGCATTACATTAAAACCGGCATGTCGTTTGTAAAGTAGAGACAAAATAATGTGACGTTTAATCTCCAAAAGTGCAGCAATCTTAAAACGACATGTCGTTTCTATTCCATCAGAACCGACATATCGTTTCTTCAAGCTGAGGCTAAACGACTTGTCGTTTTTTGATCTAAAAAGGTTATTTTTTCTTATTTCAATCTAGACACCCAAAAAAAAAACAAAAAACAAAAAACAAAAAAATAGAGAAAACTTCAACTGAATCTGCTCATGTTGTCATTCAATCTGTTCAATCCGATGGAGTATTTAATGTTGGAATTATCCTCACTGAGACAAACTACGATGTTTGGTCTCAAATAATGGAGATGCATCTCGTAGAAAGAGAAAAACTCTCATATATTCGTAGCAACACAAAGCCATCTGAGGAATCTTCAAAGGAATATGAGAAATTGTATAGTGAGAACCAAAAAGTAAAAAGAAGTTACTCATATCCATGTCTTCGGAGATCATAAAGCGATATTTACGATCCTACAGCCTATGAAATCTGGGATGCATTATCAAAAGCCTTCTACGATGGAAGCGGTGAATTACAAGTTTTCACTCTAAACTAGAAGGTGTTCTCTACTAAGCAAAATGGACAATTACTCTCTAAATTCTATGGAGAATTGATCGAAATATTTCGAGAACTTGATCACCGAGATAAAGTGGTCATGAAGGATCCAGAAGTTGTTGTAATATACAGAAGGTCTGTTGAAAGATTGAGAGTGCACATTTTTCTTGCTGGGCTAGATGAAGAATTTGACCAAGGTCGTGGAGAAATTCTATGAAAAGATATTATCCCAAACTTAGAAGAATGTTATTCTCTTATCCGAAGAGAAGATGTACGGCAAAGCAAACTAAATAAGAAGGTCGACTCAAAAACGTCTGTTATAATAGCACGACAGCAGCCTCAAAGGAAGCTTGTTGACAAGTCATCACTCCATTGCACTCATTGTAGGAAGAATGGTCATAGGAAAGAATAATGTTTTGAAATCATTGGATATTCTGACTGGTGGGATACTCGAAAGAAGAACACCAAGCATGGATCAAAAACTGCAGTAGCTGAATCTACATCCACTACAGATCTTAGAAAAGAATCTTCAGTGCAAATCGCAACCTCTGTCAGTCCAGGTAAGGCATTTAAAACTCTTACATATGTTATTAATAGTACATGGATAATTGATTATGGGGCAACTAATCATATGACTTTTGATTCTCGACAAGTTTCTCAATTGAAACCATCTTCAATGAAGATTACAGCAACATAGAAGTTTCTACTGATGCAGATTGGGTCGGGTCAGTTAGTGATAGACGTCTACCTCAGGATACTTTATCTTTGTGGGAGGCAACCTTGTCACATGGAGAAGCAAGAAACAACATGCCGTTGCCCATTCGAGCGCTGAAGCAGAATATCGAGGCATGGCCCTTGGGGTATGTGAAGGGCTATGGATAAGCTTTATCTAAAACAATTTGGGCTATCCATCACAACAACTACAACTATACTGTGACAACAAAGCTGCACGAGATATTGCTCATAACCCAGTTCAACACGATCGAACAAAACATGTCGAGATAAATAGATTTTTCATCAAGGAGAAATTAGATGAAAAAATCTTAGAACTGCCGAAAATTCAATCAGAAGATCAACTTGCAGCTATTTTAACAAAGGCCATTTCAAGCAGAGCATTTACAAAATTCCTAGAAAAACTGGGTATGCAAGACATTTATGCACGAACTTGAGGGGAAGTGTTGAGAATGTCAAATAAAACGGTATTGAAGGAAGTTTTCAAAGGCATAATCCGCACTTGTCAAAAGGATGATATGCACTTGTCAGAGACACGATCCGCGTTGAACGGATCGACACATTTCCTTCTGTATTCACATATGTAATCTTTGAAAAAAAAATGTAGCCTCTGCATCTATAAATAACGCTCAGTGTATAATGTTTTATTCAAGAAATGAAAACAAGTTTCTTTAAAGGAAGCCGAACAAAAGAAGCTTTTGCGGCGTTTGAGGCTTTGAGCTTGACACATTAAGAGTGTGTTTGGAATTGAGGTTGGACAGCTGTAACTTTTAAGTTACAGTACTAAAGTATTTGATAAACACTAACTGTTGTATCTTAGAAGCTATTTTGATATGATTTTTCACTTGTATAATAAAAAATCTATTATGTCTTTAATAATTTTATCAAAATTATTATTTAAAATTTACATTTACTATATATTCTTAACTTTTATTTCATAATTAGAGTTTTTTTTCCACAACAGCTGTAGTTTAAAAGTTACGACACATCAATCTCAAACGCACCATAATATTAACTAGAAAGAGAAATGAAAGAGAGTTTAAATGTTGCATGTGACAGTACCACATATGATGGTCAGACCAGCTCTTTGACTGTGCATTTAAATGATGGCAAAAACGAAATGCTGACCTTTGAAAATGTCAAATGCTTCTGCTAGCTCTTTCCTCTTTCAATGTTGAAGCACGCGCCCCTCTACTGAGAGGTGCACCAAATTGATAGGAATCGGCAAAGACCTTCTATCCAAGGTTCTACAAGTGTAATTGGGTTCTGGTAATTACAAATCTAATTTCATTTAGGTAATCAAATTGAAACATTGAAATGTTTTATTAGCATGTACTAATTAGTTTTAATTAGTCAAATTTTTAGAATAATAGAGAAAATTTAATGAGTTCGAATACAAAATACTATGAGTGGAGAGACAATTATTTAAATTTGTAGTGATAAAAAGAGAGTTATTTTAAGTTTTTTTTTTATAATAATACTTCAACGATAAATGTGACATTTATACTTACTACCTAAAGTAATTAATTAATTAATCACCCATGAAAAAAATTAATACAACCTAAACCTTGTACCTTTTTAGTTAAAAATATGCCATATTTTCTTCTTAACCATGGTCGATTATCTCTCCACCATTGTCATAAAATGTTGTGGAATTTACTCAAATCCTCAGACGTTAATCAATCAATATGAGCCAAAGAACCCAATCGACCAAGATCAACTCTCTTTAACAAAGAAAGTTAACGAACCCAAAGTAAGAAATAAACAAAAAAGAAAGAAGATGAACAAGAAACAACACACACAGAATAATGTGGTTCAGTACCAAAGTACCTACATCCACAACTGAAGAACCCTCCTGGGCTTGAAACCTTTTATTGAACAAAGTGTTTACAAAGATACTTTTGATGACAAAGATTAAATCTCTTCTACAGAGAATTTTCTATCTCTCACCCTAGGTCCCTCAAAATTGTGACTCAAAGATGTATGCTGATCAGCTCTTAACTATGTATATATATAGCTCTGTTGTCCAGCTGTTAGCAGTAACAAATTAACTAACTACTGGCCCCACACAAATGCTGACTCAGCATGCCACTTAACCACGTAACAGAATTAACTAACTAGCTTCACATAAAATATCACCATAGTTCAGTTGAGTCACTGTCAGTATAGTCAGGTTCCTCTTCCTCCTGCTTCAGAATCTCCTTTGCATATTTAAGAGCTTCATCTACAGTCTCAGGCTCCGACGCAGTAACCAGTGAAACAAACAACTTACGACCAGTGAGAGAATTGAACCACCTCTTGAACTTCACCGCAATGTAGTGGGCGGCATATTGAACCAGCGGTGTGTTGTTATTTCTTCTACTAGTGCTGTGGTGATTATGACTGATCACCGGGTTGAAGTCTGCAAACCATTCACAGCGAGAGAGAGGAACTTCTTCGATCTTTTCCTCTAACATATCATACTCGTTGAGTATCAGAAGGAAGTTCTTTTGGTTGAAGGTTGGATGAAAGACAATGTTTTGGAAGAGCTGCCTGCTTGCCAACATCTTGTTTGTGAGAAATCCTTCGCTATCTTCAAAATATTTATCGTAATCAGTCAACGAAACACAAAAGAGGACCACATCAACATCTTCAAACATTTCTAGCCACTTGCAGTTCTTCCCAAAGCTTCTTGGATGCACGCTAATGAGATGATATCTGCAAATACAAAGCAAAAATTGATAAGTTAGATGAACAATTCATAATCATACATTGTTCCCCACTTTCCTGCAACCTATGCCAAAGATCCGTCGCTGCTGTAAAAGATTATTCATATTTGATTTCTAGAACATTTCATGCCAAAAAAGAGAAATAAATAAATACAGAACAAGTATGAACATTCCAATGCTTGCGATAAATCTGACGTGTTCTTGAAGTTGAAACTCAATTAATTGGTTATTCTTTTGTGTTTTCCGAAGCCAAGTAGGACCGCTACCTTAGCTAATAACTTCCAATTCCAATAGAATTGCAGACTCAATTCACTGACGAAAAAAACTCAATTCAAACTTATTTAAGCCACTTGGAATTCAATCTGCAAGCCAGAACTACCACCCTTGAAGTCCTTTCATTCGATAGCTAAACCTCACAGTGCCATTGACAGCAACAGCAATAGCAAAAATCAGGCAAAGTGCAATGCATTTTTGGCTTTTACATAGTAAATTTAAAGCACAGAATGGAAAGTAACCTGAGCAAGGGATCATGATGATTGGAAGAGTCGCTTATGGAGTTCTCTTGTGTTTGCTTTGGAAATAAAAGCCCATTGGTTGATGTAATTCCCCCACCATACATGATATCCATGTCTGAGGTCTCATAGCCAGCTGCCTTTGAAATCTCAACAGCCTGAGAGGGAAACTAATGTTCATATTAAAAGAATAACAAACAGTGTATTACAAGTCACAACAATCATCTTTTCTCGTTCAAGTTTTCGAGAAACAATACAAGAAGAGAACTGACGGTATAAATTCGGAATGCCTTTCATTTTAGTTTCAAACAATACTTTCATGAAATATGCCTTCCGAAATGAGATGGGATAAGAAGCACGTGGTCAATAAGAAGCCAAAATATAAGAATATTAAATATATACTTGGATTTTTAAATCACAGTACAGATCATATATACAGAATAGAGCATGCAATTCAAGGTCACTTGACGATCATCAGGCAAATGAAGTAAACAATAAATTCCGCTCCTGTATTTTAAGCATCAGCAGCAATGTGATGATATGAGACCACCTTGTATTTAGCTTTTTCTGTGCAATAAAAACCCTCTTCATACCAAAGTGCAATTACACTATTTATTGTACTTTTAATAAATGTTACATAATGAAATCTCAAACTAGTAGCGAAATAACAAAATATGTTATCTTTGTGAATAAGTACACTACATCTGATACAAATTTTCAAAATCAACTAACACGTTCTATAACATCTTTCCTTTTAAAATCTAGAGGTCCTAGAAACAACACCACAAGGTGGCTGCATAATAGGATATAACATAAGCCATCCGATATTCACCAGTCAGATTAATTATACATGAATAGTAGCACACATATTGGACAAAGTTCTTACAGGTTCCAATAATTCTTACCCGTTTATATATGGTACTCGTGCCAGATTTGTGTTCACCAAGAAGAAGAAGTTTAACATTAACACCATTCACTTCATTGCCACAAGGATTCTCAGAATCAGGAGGAGTTGGCAAAGACAAGAAAGCACATACTAGTTTTATTGTACTCTGTAAAGCACATATACGGTAATCACTAATCAGAAGTTAAGAAGGTATAGTTAAACTAAGAAAGCCAGTGCACATCCATATGCAGGCATACCTCGTCCCATATACGCCCCTTTACAATACTCATTCCCTCTTCTTGGTAGGAACCATCTGCGAGCACCCAAAAGTGAGGTTGTCCTTCACATTGCACTCCTGCCAACTGCAGCATTTAACAGAACAGTATGGATCTTAATTTTAGAGACACTGAATTTCAAATGAACATAAATTTGTCCACTAAAATAACCTTAAGCACCCAGAGCTCTTTTCTAGTAATCTCCCGATAATTGATCACGACATTTGTACTTCCGTTGCTAGCATTTCTCATCATGCGACCCCCGACATTCAGCTGGGGGCTTATAATCTGGCAAGGTCCGTGTCCTATCTGTTCAATCAAGTTAGAATATTAATTCGACCATGGTGCAATGGAATTAAAATAAAATAGAAAAGAAAATTAAACAGTAGCAGCAGTTTCTGGTGTTTACCTCACCCCAAAAACCCAACGCTTTATCATACCAATAGGTTCCTGGATTTAGCTTTTTTGGAGGGTTTGGGCAGCTCAGCAGTATAACCAACTCTGTCTGAGACAAAAGTTCACCATTCACAAGAACGCGCCCTGGTGGTAACTGATTTGCTATGCACAATATCTCAGATCTCATTATTTGTTTAATTTCCATGTCAGTCAGCAAACTTTTGAGCATCCGAGAACACTTCCCCAGCTTTTGTCTCTTAGAATCATCTACGCTGAAACTAATGCAAGTAACACATTTTCTTCCTTCTGGCATTGACCCCATTGCACTCAGCACACAGTTAGAGCAATACTTTGCACCACAAACAATGCAGAACTCCTTCTCGGTGAACCGATTTCCTTTCAAGCATCGATAGCATGAACCTTTCCTTCCTTGCCTTACTGCCTGTGGCTTCTCATGGGTGCTTCCAACCTCGGAATTATCAGGTTCTTCATAAACTTCATCACCATGGTCAGGGTCGCGAAAAGTAATGACTGATGGTTTTCTAACATGTCCAGGAGCCTCTTCCTCATGAAATCCCTCTTCTTTGCAAGAAAACACCTCAGATGAAACACTGTGCGAACTGGCGCCTGATTCCGTTGACTCTGAGTTAGCAGGATTTATATAATCATGAAATCCTGCATTAGTGCCATCGTTCCTATCATCAGGCAATTCATTGTTTACAGGCAAATTATCATGACAGTTAGGGCTATTAGATTTTCCAGAACTTCCTATTCCATTAGATGACGTGGGCATGCACACATCTAGCCTGGAACCAACACAAGCAACACATTTTCTCCCTTTGGGCGTTGACCCAATTCCTTTCACCACACAGTTACAATAATACATTGCATCACAAACTATGCAAACCTTAATAGCAGAAGATCGAATTTCTTGCAAGCATTGACAGCATGAACTTTTCTTCCCATGCCTTTCAGCCTTTGCTTCAAAGTTATCAGATTCTTCACGGACTGCATCACTTGTCTCAGGATCATCAGAAGTAACAACTGATAGTCCTCCAGCACTGTAAGGAGTTTCTTCGTCGTTACAATATCCCTCCTTGCCTCGTGATAGGGGCATGTTTATAGTTTGTTTCTCTTCATAAACGGGAGTCTCAAGAAGTTTCTTTTTTATCAAACGTAGTCCAAGCTCAACATCATTGATTTTCATCCGTTCTCCAGGTAGTTCAGCAGAACAAGCAACTCCAATTTCACATATTGAGTTCAAGCATTCCAGGATTATGCTACGTTGAGTACTGCTTGAAGGTGCCTTCTTGTACTTGTACACTCTTTCCTCTTCTTCAATTTCCTTAAAAAATAAAGTATCCACAATCACTTCCACTCGTTCAGGCAAAGCGGATTGTACCCAGTTCTGAAGGTTCAAATTATCTTTGAACATGTCATCACTGGGTCTGAGTCCTGTGAACATTTCTAGCAAAAGGATGCCGAAACTATAAACATCACCATATGATGAAGTCTCATGTCCCATGCCATACTCTGCATTAAACAAGTCAAATATTTCCTTTGTCAATCGGTAATGAACTTCAAAGATCGAACTGTAATTTTTAGATACAAAAATATTATATAGATACCTGGAGCAATGTAGCCAGTTGTTCCTTTGACACCGATGGAGCTTGTTTGCTCACTAGTGGCTTCAAGAAATCTTGCTATGCCAAAGTCAGCTACACATGCAGTCATTTCATCATTAAGAAGAATATTACTCGGTTTGATGTCACAGTGAGCTATTGGTGGCTTACAACCAAGGTGCAAATATTCAAGTGCAGAGGCTACATCAATGGCTATGTTCAGTCTCTCAAGCGAATTTAAATTCCCTGGCGCCTTGTGTCTTTTATCTTCTTCAGTAATTGGATGAATCCACTCCTCTAGGCTTCCATTAGGCATGAACTCATAAACAAGGGCCTTAAAGTCATTGCCTTGATAATCAACTCTGGAACAAGCAGTGACAACCTTGATAATCTTTCGATGTACGATGTTCCTCATGACCTCACACTCAACAGTGAAACTCTTGGAAGCATCATGATGAAGAAAGTTAAAAACCTTGATTGCAACTGCTGGTGCACCCTCAAAGAGAATTCCTTTATAAACAGAGGCAAAGTTGCCTGCACCAATCAAATTTTCTGAGGAGAAACCCTTAGTGGCACTATAAAGCGCTTCGTATGACACATACGGGAAATCTAAATCTATTGAAATGCTTGGAGTAGGATTCCCTCTTTTCTTCATGCACATCAACCGACAAAAAAGAGAAGATAGTGCCATCAACCGACAAAAAAGAGAAGATAGTGCCAAAGTAAGTACTAGAAGCCCGCAGTCAATAGCAATCACCAATTTCAGAGGAAGGGTTGATCTGTTCTGTTTAGTTTTCTTAGAAACACATGTTGGCAGCTGAAATTCGGGTATGCCACCGCAAAGCTTATTGTTTCCGAAAACTGAAGTAGCACTCGCATTCTTAAAAATTCCTTCTGTTGGTATCATGCTCTCAAAGTTGTTGTGAGAGAGATTCAAGTTTTGCAGAAATTTAAATCCAGCCAAGAATTCAGGAATTTCACCTGAAAGATTGTTTTGAGACAAATCCAGAACTTTGAGACCTCTTAAAGGACTCAAAGATAAACCAATAGGACCTTCGAATAAGTTTCCGTGCATGTCTAATTGTTCCAAACTAGTACAACTAACAAAGTTATTAGAAACAGCACCTGATAAAAGGTTCACAGAAACATTAAATATTGATAATGATGAGAGACCAACGAGTTGTGGAGATAAGGTGCCACTGAGATTGTTATTCGAAAGATCAACTGCTACCAAGTTGTTGCATTGGCCAAAGCTTGGTGGGACGGTGCCCTGAAGAAAATTGTCACTTAAATCCAGTTGAATTAACATTTTCAAATTTCCAATAGAAATTGGAATATTTCCGGAAAATCTGTTTCCGTGTAAGTACAAAATTTTTAAATTTTGGAGATCTCCTATGGCATGGGGAATGGTACCTGACAGTTGATTGTTCCACATTTCCAGCCTCTGCAAGTTGACAAACTTCCCAATCTCAGTAGGGATGTTTCCAACTATTTTATTATTTTGGAGATGTAATTTTTGAAGAAAGCTCAAATTTCCAATGTAAGGCGATATAGAGCCTCCAAGCTGAAGGGACTGCAGGTCCAAAATCGTGACTCTCTGGTGCCTCGGGGTACAAGTAATACCACGCCACTTGCAATAATTGATGGAGCTATTCCACGAGGCTAAAACTCCAAAAGGGTCATCAGTGATCTTGGACTTGAATTCAAGCAAGGCTACTCCATCTGTTGCATTCCCTGCAACAACTATAGAAGCCCTTACGTCAAGAAAACAGAACACAAGGATAGCAGTTAGAGCAAAAAATGACCAATACACTTTTATGCCCATGTTGGATACGGCAAATTTTTTAACTTAGTAGCTGATATCTGGTGGAATTGTTTTTTCAAAATTTGAGGTTCAAGAACGGCAGGCAGGGCACTGAAGTCTGAGCTCTATCAAGTCAATGCAAACAGGAAAATAACTAAGAATGATAATTATGAGCTAGGAAACAGAGGTAAGGTCAGGATAAAACAAAAACCATTGCGTGTAAAGAGAGATTGATTTTATATGACATATCTTATCATACATCTTATCATAAAGGAAAAGGAAACATTAGAAAATGATTATTAGGGTTTGCACCATAACTGAAAGGCAATTTCCAATACAATTACATAGCCTTTTTGCTTTTTACTACGTAATTTACTCTGGACCACTTAAGCTACATTTACGTCCACCTCTAATATGCGTGTCTATGAATGAAAATAATTAGTACGTGCTCGGTAGAATTATTAATGTGGGTTGGCCCACAATTGAAAGGCAATTTACAATAGAACTTCACAGCTTTTTTGCTTTTCACTTCTTAATTTACTCTGGACCCATAAGCTGACTCAACAGTTAAGTCCAGCCAGCCACTCGGCCAGCCAGACAGCTTTTTTGCTTTTCACTTCTTAATTTACTCTGGACCCATAAGCTGACTCAACAGTTAAGTCCAGCCAGCCACTCGGCCAAAGGTCGAGTGGTCAGGGCTGCTGCCCTCCAAGTTGGAGGGCAGCAGTTCGAACCCTCACAAATGTATTGTGGAGATATTTTTTTTTTTAATTAAATTTGAGTGAAAGCAGTCTTCTTTCTTATCTAAATGTGAGGAAACTATTCTACCGAATATTTGTGAGGTTAAAATTTAGGGCGTTCTTGTTAGTATTGATGTAAATTAGTTAGGTAATATTACCGGATTTGTAAATATGATTTATAATACCGTATAATATAATCTGAATAATAATATCATGTAATAAAAAATAAAAAATAAAAAAAACAGTTAAGTCCAGCCCTAGGCGTGTATCTATGAATAAAAATGATAAGTATGTGTCAGGTCGAATTATTCTTAAAAAGGAAAAAATTACTAAGATGGTCTAGTGCTGTATTTGTTCATAAAGCTTTCAATTTATAGAGTCAGATTGCAATTTGATTGCTATCTCTCTCTTTTTTTTAATCTCTCTCAATTTAAAAATTTAGGTTATTCATAGTAAAGTCTGCCATGCTTCACTTCAAAAACATCATGAGTAGGGTAACGCCCAAGCCAAGAATGATTCTGATTCGGAGTTAACAGTGGTCCAGTGGAGGAGGTAAATGACTATTAAATAAAATATTCTATCAAAACGATTATTTCTTAAACGTCAGGGGAGGCAAGTGATAATTCCCTTGTTACTATTACTCTCTCACCTAAAACACTACTGAGCTCAAGTGCTAATCTCAGTTACCGACGCAGAGGTCAACGCCTGCA
The DNA here is from genome assembly GCA_030448925.1 of Citrus cavaleriei. Taxonomy (NCBI): domain Eukaryota; kingdom Viridiplantae; phylum Streptophyta; class Magnoliopsida; order Sapindales; family Rutaceae; genus Citrus; species Citrus cavaleriei. The sequence continues at coordinate 50,458 of JAUJEN010000565.1, forward strand.
GTTCATCTCGGGTTGGGTCTGACCATGCAGAATCTCCACGGGTAATTTCCTCTTCCTCATCTGCTGTTAAGTTACTGAGAGAGAATGATTGTAACGATTTCACACCTACTATATATCCATCTGCAGAGATTCTTTAATTGCTAACTTGATCAGTTTTATAAGTTTATTTCACTTGTTTGAGGAATCCAAAGTAAGTTGTCATCACTCTACAATCTATGTGACAATGATTCACTTTAATTTGCAACGCGGTCGAAGTGGGGTTCATTATGTGGGTCTAAAATTTGAAGCGTGTGAAATGGAAGTACTTAGACAAAACTTAAGAGATATATAGTGAAATTTCAATTGTTTAGTGTGGCTTTGCCAAGAAGGTTTTATAAAACTCTTGGACCCACGAATTTGGAGTGTCCTACTTCTACGGAATTCATAGGATTCAACAAGCAATTGATATTTGACGGTCAAGTGTGTAGTCTTGTTTGTAGCAGCGATCCTTATATATCTAATAGACAAAAATGGAGAGAGATATATAGTTAAATTTCAATTTTTTTCTTTTTTTTAAAGGTAAGGGAGTGGGCAAACCCAAATACAATTTTTACCCCCCTTACCACCCCTAAGAATCGAATCCAGATTTTTAGTAGAGGCTACAGCTGTACTGCAGTCAACCCGACCACGCACTTGGGGCCTAGTTAAATTTCAATTGTTTAGTGTGGCTTTGCTTCATTACAAACCCTTTTTAAATGCATCATTACTCAGCATCATTTCATCAGAAAAATCATTACGAGCCTTGAGTCATTTATATCACATGATGACGTCAAATTCGGTTTCTTTATGGTGCATTATACGTTGTAGTCTTCTTGCTTCAGTAGCACTGATCATAGAAGTATTTTGTTGGTTGATTTTGACTTGCTTCTAATAGATTATTTACTAACTTTATTCGCATAAAAATGTAGAGGATTCCACCATTCTTTGCGAGAAAGTTTGGACATGAACTTACTGATGCTGCTACATTAACACTTCCTAATGGCCGTCAATACATGAAGTGAGCTTGAAAAAGATGGGAGAAATGTCTGGTTTATTGATGGTTTGGCATGAATTTGTAGAAATTCATTCAATCACCCTGGATATTTCTTAGGTTTTTAAATACTGAGAAGAATTCAAGGTTTCAAGTTCATATATTTAATCGACTGCTTGCGAGATTAAGTATCGTGTATGAGTGAAGAATCAGAAAATGTCAAGGATGAGATGGTGGACAGTGAGGACTGTGTTGAGATAAAGTAAACGGTTGTTTGCTCAAAAGAGCTCAAATGGACACTGCAAGTTTGGAGCTTCCTTGAGAACTCAAAAGTAAAGTACAAAGTGTGACCCAGGAAGCAAGAAGGCGTAAGTAAAAGGAAGAGGTTGGCAGAGAAAAGCGAATCAGATGAACTTGATTTGTGTGATTCACTTGGAGAAATGAGGGAATCACGATGTTACTAAAAGGCAATTTCAGCTGAACGAAGGAAGAGAGCAATAAGAATTGCCACATCATTGAAGCTGAAAATCCCACATTCTTGGTTATCTTGCAGCCAAGTGACAAAAATCATCGATAGCTTTTAACTAAAATGTGATTGGAGGCCTTGCTTGCCTTGCTTTTGAACTTTGATATATACCAATTAGTTGCAACCATTTTATTTTTATTTTTATTTTTTAAATTGTACCAAGTATATTTCCAATGAAATTTGCTAATGAGTTTTTTAGTAGAGATGCCAAATCTGTCAAAGTGCAAGTACTTAATGAAACAGAGAGGTCTCTGCTTATCCGATGGAGACATAAGGGGGGTTTCTTTTTATCAAAGGGATGGGCTGAACTTTCAAAGGACAAGAAATTGGCTGAAGGAGATATATGCATCTTCCAGCTTATCAGGAAGGAGGATGTTCTTCTAAAACTTTCAATATTTTGTGCTTAAAGAGAGTGAATTTTAGCTGTTGACTGTAAGTTGGTGATGCTTTGAATCTAATGTCATGAGTGAGAGTGAATGACAGCTTGGATTTTGTTTCACATTTTGTAACCGGATTGTATTTTCTTATTCTCAGCATAGACAAGCATTTGCTAACGTTTAGCTATCTTGACTTATAGGCTTCTCTGTGGAATAGTTTTTGAACAAGCTGCAGGAACAATCTTGCACGTTCATTGTTTTCTGTAGAAAATCAAATGTTTTTATGCCCTTTTTTTCTTTTTTCAAATCTTGAAATGACCCAACAACATATATGGCAGAATCTTCATGACAGGTTAAGTGAGCATTACTCAAAAAGACAATTTATTTCAATTTTCTTTAAACTTGCAGCATTTGGTGGTGAATAAGGGAATTATTCATGGTTAGTTTTTAGATTTGCGGTTAAGCGTTAATTATGTCCATCCAGATTTTCTGATTGTGTAAAGTTTGATTGATCAAATCGATGAATTCCTGGATTAGCGAATTAATCAATATGTCTCTTGATCGAATGCGGATTGGCTATTACATGCTCAAATCCAGCGTTTTGCGGATTGATTTGCGGATAAAATTTTAATTTTGTTCATTCTGGACTAATTAAATAAAAAAATCTTATGTATATGAAATAATTTGCTGTACTGATTCAAATTCAAAAAAAAGATTTAATTAAATTAAGTGTTTAAATAAAGATAGAATAATACATTCAAAATCTCAAAATATAACATAGTGAAAAAAAAACTCATTTGTTTAAATCAATACATAAAAATTAACTGAAATTATAAAAATTAACTAAAATTAACTATTTAGAAAGCTATATTTGTTTATTTAATTATTCAATTATTTAATCATATTTATTATATATTTATTATCGTATACGTTGTTAAAGGCTCCATTTTAACCCGTTGAAAATAGTTTCTGTCCCTTTAGTACTTATTAGTTTATTAGATTTTCTTGTTTATTAGTTGACATTTTCTTGTTTGTTTATAGCAAATATTGTTGTTATAATTCTCGTTATAATTGCATTTAAAGGTTATATATGGTGAAATCTGGCTAAACTGTTCAATAAGCATTAACTTCAGAGTGATCTTTAATTGAATCACATTAAAACATTCCTATAAGAAAGCATTGTTTTCATTTAATAGCGTAAGTGCCAACTTTTTTACAGTCAGCTTTCTAACTTTGGCTGATATTTTATCATGGTCTTGTGTCTCAGAGATTACTTCAAAATCCTTCTTTCTCTTGTACTGAATGGGACTTATCTTTTTTTGTAGTCCTTATCTACAGTGACAGTAACTGTAACTGCTGGTATTATGGGAAGCACATTTTCTTGTTTACAGGCTGATCATCTAACTTTGTTTGCTAAAATGCAGAAGATTCCTCAAAATTTTGTGGCAAGATTGGGGGATGAACTCTCATATGTCGCTACACTCACAAATCCTGGGGCTATGTTATGCGAGTAGGTATTACAAGAAAGGATGGAAAGATTTGGTTTGATGATGGCTGGAATGAATTATATTTCAGTATATAATGGTTGGAATGAATTATATTTCAGTATGTTTCCAGAAATTTTAATGCTCATGCCCATTTCTTAGCCAAATTTGGCTTAGAAGGAAATTCATGTGCTGTTTTGTTAGTTCAATACCAGCTGAAGTGCAATGTATTTGATGTGTTGTGAGTAATGAAAGGTTTACTTTCAGATTAAAAAAAAAAAAAGATTAAGGGGTTGTTTGTTTTTTTATTTATTTAGTGACTTAATTGACTTAATTATAATTAGTTAAGTTATTAAATTTATTTTTTTAAACTTGATAAAAAAATTTAATCATTAGATCATTAAGTTATTAAATCAATTTTTTATATTTTTACTTAATCTAAAAAGTCTAAATAATATCATTAAAATATATTCTCCAAAGTATCCCTATTTAATTCATTAATTTACATTCTTACCCAAATAAAATTTAATAATTAGCATTATCACATATTTTTATAACTTATGATAATACAATGATGGACTATTATTATTTTTATTTTTTATGTTCTTCAACTTTACATTTTTTATGAATATTTTTCATATAAACACATCATAAACTACAACAAAATTAATAAACATATACCAATTAAGAATATTAAAAGAATATATTCAATTGAACATGATGTATGTTATGATAACATATTATCTTATTTATGTTTTTTGAGATATTTATTATTTTTTCATATTTATAATTTATAATGGCACAAATATAAAATAGAGTTGAACTATTGGCACCCCTTGATAATCCTTATAAAACCCCTCTCCTATTGCAATTACATTAAAGTACAAAATAAATATAGTTATACTATTATATTTCTCTTTTCAACTCTTTATACCATACAACTTCATAAAATTTTTTATTTTTGTTTCCTCTCGTAACTTTTCTTGAAATTTACAAATTTGGCACAATTAAAAATAAATAAATAATAGCTATTTGAGTCCGCACCAATTTACAAGGAAACTTCTAAACTTTCCTATTTTCTAATAATAAGTTTTGTAGAAACTTATTTTAATTTTGAAAATAAACTGTAAAAGATTATTTGAGTCTGCTTTAATTCTAGATTTAATTTGTATGTATTTGATTTTTTCAGGTAAAATATGTATGATTGTGGTTAAAAATTTATAGAAAACAATATTTTATAATTAGAAGAGTTGTTAGGAAAGAAAGCGAATTATTTTCTTTTTGAATAAAAAAATTAAAAAATAGAAAAGAGATATTTGGGAATTAAAAAATGAGTTTAGAGGTAAAAAGCAGTTGAAAAGAAAGTTACAGGTTGCTATTAGCACCCCACTATATAAACTAATAGTTTTTATATCTTTTAAGTTAAAAACAAACAACTTAATATTTATTTTTAGTTATTCAAAATATATATATATATATATATATATATATATATATATATATATATATATATATATATAAAATTGATTAGGACATTAAATTCTATTTGAGAATTTTGCTAATTCATATATCTTCAGTTTTAATGGCTAAATCTTCCCTACTAAGGTTGAAGAGTTGTGCCCTTATTTGAGGATTATATCTTTATTTTTTTTGCTATCTTTACTGCCCATTAACAAAATACTCATATAATTATTTTTTCTTTAAATAATTATTCAATTAATCATATGATAAATAAAAAGTAAAGAAAAGAGTTTTTTTTTTTACCAAAAATTTATTCAAATAAAAAAATTTTAATATTTAATTGAAGTTCTTCTCTCACAAAATTAAACTGCCTCAATTTTTTAATGTGTCAATATTAAACATCTCTCTCAATGTTTGAATGTAATATACAATATATAAACATCTATTTGGATGAAAGTTTATTTTATAATTTGCAAAATTATTTAAACACTAGTAAATGAATAGATATAAATCAATTAAGATTCAAATTCATTTACCCAAATATTTATGGATACTTAGAATCATAATCTTGATAATTATAGTACTTCTATCTTATAATCATGATATAAAAAACTAATGTGATATTATTTGATTAGTATTTTGAAAATTTAATTGTTGATATGACTCTTTAAATGAATAATAAAATCTTATTTAAAGAACTTTTTAATAATCTTTCTGTCTTTATAGTATCATTTTAATTGTTGAAAAGAAAAATAAACATAAAAAATAAGGGGTCTACTTTTTAATCCGGCAGGTGGTAGTACCATTAGCAAATGCCAATCAACAACTTACCTCAATAATTTGTGAAGAAAAATCCTTCCGATTGCAGGTAGAAGAAGAAGCAAAATCGGATTAACCTTAGCAATGCGTAACTTCTAG
>JAUJEN010000566.1:0-65890 GCA_030448925.1 Citrus cavaleriei
CTAGAAGTTACGTATTGCTAAGGTTAATCCGATCTCTGCTTCTTCTTTTCTACCTGCAGCACCTCAGGTACTGGCAGAAAATTCCGAGTTTTAATGAGTACATCGGACTATTATGCTTTCAACAACAGACTGGAGTGTGTAAGGCGGATCTCAGCCTTTGCCGGGTTAAGATTGACATCAATCAATTCAGTATTGATGTACCAAGGTCGGCATTTATATAAGAAATGATTAAAAGTATAATTTCATTTATTTCAAAGAAACATCACTCGTATGCTAAGTTAACGATAAGCAAACAAAGACCTAGAGGTTTATCAAGAAAGTCGACATGACAAAGTCGAGCTGGGCTTGCAGAATCGAATGCATCGACTTGATACAACTTCTATGTTGCAATTCCTCTAAGCAAATGATCCCCTCACTGGCCTCGATAACACAAAACATTTCAAAAACTCAAGTGTCACATTGTTATCTACTAAGAGTTTCTCAAACACCTAATAAATTCTTTAATATTCGGGACATGAAAATATAGTTTAAACACAAGAGTTTATTTGTAGTAGTAAAATAGTAACATGCGATCCAATATGTTTACGCAATGCGTAACCATTTCCAATAAGCAATGTGTTAGCCCAACATAGTATGTAAGATCCAGAATTTACTCGAATCATTTGTACGTATAGTAATACCACCGCCATTATACTCGACCGATCTTCAATCATCTCGTGCATGAGCTGGAGCAGAATCAAGGAATTTGGAGAGTGACGTAATAGATCCAGAAATTCTGGGGCTTGAACAAAACACGCCAAGCAGTGGGTAAACACCATGAGAGTTAGTTCGTTTATTAAAACATCGAATGCAATCCCATCTCGAGTACATCAAATGACCTTTGATAACCAGTTTTGGTATGTTGAAATTCTAAACTGAGAGTTACTAATTCCAACACCAAATCGGAGATGAAAGTTTCTACCAAAATTTCCATAAATCATAAGATCTATTACTATTTGCGTGAGCCAAATCCTTCACCATATCATTTCCTCAACAGCCTAAATTTCCATTAAAACCACCTCTTCCTTGATTTCTCTAAGGAACAAAGGCTAAATTAAACCTATTTTATCATTGGCACTCTGACTGTGAATAAAGTGACCGATATACAATTTGTGAGAAGTTACCATCACCGTATCCGTACTTCCGTAATTATAAACTCTATAAGCGTCCAAAGCAGTTAAACTTTGATTGCCACCATTTTACCAAGATTGAATCGCTGAGCAATATTGAATGATAAGTGCGGTAACATCACTTGCAATTCTTCCTCTCTTTGTTCCAATTTCGATTTTCTACGACTCAAAAGAATAATGAATAAACCTTATCAAGATTGATATTATCTCCTCTAGCTAATATGGTAAAGGACTAACGACCATAATCGATGAACTAATCTAGTTAAAATAATGCTGAACAAAATCATTCACTTCAACAGTTTTCCGCCTAAAGTTAAGCTTACCGACATCCTTTTTCATTTTTTGCAAAAATCAATTCTTCGTGGTTACGTTGAGCCTTTTTAAGAGTTTTGATCCAAATTCTGCATTTTTAGAGGCATTATTCAGCGGGACCGAGACAAATATACTTGTAAGTGTATCCAGATGGCTCTTTAGCAGCTTGACGCAATGGATCATTGTTGGCGGCGAATTTAGCAGATTGAATAACTGATGAAAGCATTCAACTCGAATCAATCGACCGTCTTTATCCACATTGTGTGTTCGGATTGATCTCTTGATTCTCTGCTCAGATTGAGAAACCAGCCATAGAGCCCGTAGCGAGAGAAAAATTTTTCTGGATGTACTTGATTTCATGATGAAATCTTCTAAACCGCTTCCTTTCTGATGGATATAAGGATTCGAGTTTGCTGCAAACAATGAAGTTATTATGATCTAGTTTTACCCGGAGTAATAAACTATAGGATCCGAATTTTGATTTGAGTTTGTCATTTGTTTGCTACGATACCACGAAGAAAGTTCGTACACGTGTTTGGTTTAAGAAACTAATGAGAAAGTGATAAAAATTATAAAAGAAAGCTCTAAAAATGATCATCTTATTATATCATTAACAAATGATTACAACTTGGTATTTATACTAAATGAAAGAAGAATCTCGTAGACTTTCAATGGCTTTGTTGGATCTAATATGCATATACTGCTTAGAGCTTTAACATTGGCCGAAATTTGGATAACTAACTTCAACACACGTAAGCATTACCGGTACTTCATTTAATCAGATGCCTCATCTACACCATACTATCATACTTGTAACATAAGGCAAGAGATATGGGAGGTGCAGAGAGAGTCTGGATGAAATGGGCAATCGTTGAGAGAGAATCGGGAAACAATCTTTGAGGGAGAGGGTTTCATCGAGGAAGGGTTGAAACGATTCCATCGTTTTTCAAGCATGGTTGATGCTGGGGCAGCTTGAGGAGGCTTGGTCACTTGAAAGAAGCTAAAGAGGCATCAGTCAGGTTGTAATCAGTGTCCCAATTGTATACCACTGCACTCTGGTATTCCCTAGCCAATTTGAGAGAAGAGGAATGGGCATGAATGGGTTAAGTAAAGCTTGGAAGCAGTGCTTAGTGTTGCTAGGTCAAAGAATCCTCTAAACCCTGAAATCTGGCTTGCTACCATTCGAGCTGAATCAAAGCATGGAAATAAGAAGGAAGCCGATAGCTTTATAGCAAAAGCATTACAGAAGTGTCCCAATAGTGTCCCATAGTGTCCCAATAATTGGTATACTTTGGGCTGAATTAATCAAGATGGTTCCCCATCACGATCGCAAAGTAAAAGGAGGATGCCCTTGTAAAATCTGACCGTGAGCACGTATTTGCTGCTGTGGCCAAGCTTTTTTTGGCATGATAGGAAGGTTGATAAAGCAAGGAATTGGTTCAACAAGGCAGTAAGTCTAGACCCGATACTGGGATTGGGCATTGTACTACAAGTTTGAGTTGCATGGCAGTGTCGAGAACCAGAAGGAAGTGCTGAATAGATGCATTGCTGCGGAGCAAAGCATGGTGAGAAATGGCAAGCAATTTCCAAGGCTGTGGAGAACTCTCACTGCTCAACTGAAGCAATCTTAATGAAAATGGTTAATGCCCTTGGAGAAGGAGGAGAGTGCTGCTGAAATGGTAGAAACTAATTTCTTTTGAGCTTGTGAGGATCAAGTTTTTTCTTTTTCTTTATTATTTGTTTTGACTGTTGAATTTATGTTATATATGTTATGTCCAGGAGATGGGAGGGGATGCCATGAATATTTTGATGTAGCAATACAAGGATTTTAATGATTTGAAATAAAACATTAGAGTGCATTAATAGATGCTGCAATCGTTGACATGCTTAATCTTAATGATCTTGGCTTTAGGATGTTGTTTTGTTTTTTATCCACTTTGTACAAACTGTTTTGTTTTATCAACTCAGAGGGCTACTGTTGGATTTTTGCTTTGCAGAATGTTTAGTTGATGTGCTCACCTGGAGATCAGAAAGTTTGTTAAATAACTTGATGAGCTAACAGTTTAGTTATTATATGGTAAGGGCCTCATGCTAGTACTTAGTGTGAATCCTAATAGAATGGTTGTGCTAAACGCTGTTTAGGCTTGAATTAATTAAGAACCTTCATTGAACATGAACTTCTGCTGGCTGTTTTCGATACCTGTCAATTTAACAGTTTCTCGCAGGTATCCATTTATATTATCAACAGTATTGTTTTCAAATTTAATTAAGTTTAGTATTCTGTTGTTTGCTTCTAACCTGCAAAATGCCACATATCTAACAACAAATGGGAGAGGATTGTCCGGCTTCAATTGACCGGCCTAGAAGTAAAGTTTTTGTATTTGCTTGCAGGGAGCCTAACTGTTTGTTTTGTCTGGTGTAGGAAGCATACGCCGCAAGAACATTCATTTTGTTTTTTAAATTTAAAATGAAACTCCTTTCATCAGATTGCAATTTTGATTCTATTGTATCAATGCAGTTATTTTGTCCACTGACTTTCTAAAGTTTTATTAATGCAGCTCCTTGGCACACACTTTCTATCTGCATTGGTATGATAATAACCAAAATTAGAAAATTTTAGGTTGTGTCGATTGATGAATAGGACGTAAATGACAATGTTCATTCACATTTGCAAAAGTCATACAAAACATAGAGATAGGAAATCAGAAATGTCACAATTCACTAATTTCCAACTTCATGGCTATTTGAATGCTTCTCCATTAGCATATTGTTGGCACATTCAATTCTAATTTCTCTTTATAGCAACTAAAAATCGCAGGATAATCAAACAGAGAATCAAATCATATGCTAACTAACGGTACATAAGGAGCCGACTTTTGCTTTCTTTGTTGCCCTTTTCTTATATCTTCTCAGGAATCAGATTGAAATGACGTTGATATACAGTCCCAACTGCATCAAAAAACATGCGGAAGTCAGGAATATCCACTTAGATATTACAGAAGTTATAAATTAAAGGAGGAAAAAGGAATGATAAATGAGATACCTGGAGTTTCAAAATGGATGCACCTCACAAAATGATTAAGATTGTTTCCTCAATGCAGGCTTACAAATTCTACGCATCTCCATTTACCAAAATGACATAAACGCATCATTCCTATGAAATAAATTGCATATTAAACAAAGAGCAAATATGCTCTATTTGTAAGTTTTCAAAGCCTAACCAAAATAAAAGTTTTGCACCTTGAAAGCGGAGTTACAAATGTACAATTTTTCAAAATAATTAGTTTTACAAATGAAAATGCAAAAACAGAATTTGAATCAGTAATAAGACACAGAAAATGATATATAAATACTAAACACATTGTGCTATATATAACACAATTTAGGATTAACGTTCAATAGAAATTATAGATTTATAAAACAAATCAAAACATAAAAACTGGAGAAATAGCGTTGGACTTACATGAGAAAATAGAATTAGGTTTGTCTTTTCTCTCAAATTCTCTTCAGATTTGGCTCCAATTCTCCCTCCAGATATGCAAATAATCCCAGTACTTCCCTTTGGCGCTGGCCCAATCATGGACCTTATGATAGTCACTGACATTGTGGAATTTCCTTATTTTAGTGCATTCTTCTTCACTGGAGGTAGCAGAATTCTCTGTAAAAATTTTGGATTTGGTCTCATTGGTATTTGCAGTTAGGTGGACACACCCCAATACATTTGACCTTGCAGCACTATTTCTGTTCTCTGTGATGCAATCATCACAGAGAAGAGAGAAGTGAAATGTGGCAGTTGCATGGAGGTCACCGTCTGGTAGCTGAATATTCAAACAAGGATCAAATCCAAGTAAGACGTGATTTGAGTAAATTAACAAGTCCTCAACCTTATAGTCACTGGCAGAAGTCAAATAGCAAACCCAATCGCCCTTTTGGTTTCCAGAAAGTGTCTCGGTTTCAAATTGGTACTCACATCTGACTCCAAAACTGTATCCACCGTAAAAGACTTCCTCAAATTCAATAACAACAGAAAGAGCTAATCCAATAAGTCTTCTATTACACTGAGGCAGTTGAATAGTTATTGAGGATCCTAAACTTTGATAGCTGAACCAGTCAGGAATTCCGTTTCCAGGTAAACAAATGCTGAATTGAGGAGGTACATCAAATACCTGCAACATGAAAATAAGTATTTCTAGAGTGATAGAGAGACGGTAGTGAGAGAGAATGTTACCTTTTCATAGAATAGTCTTAGTGACGCTGTTGCCATATGTTGCATTCTTAGCTCTGAATCTGCCAAAATGTTGTCTGCTTTTCGATTCAATTTAAGGCAATTTGTAAATGTGAACGTTATTCTGGGCTGTGCAAAGACATCGGAGTGCTCAGACAGTGTTTCCAGCTTGGATGCATCCAATTCTTCTAAATATGACGAAAGCTCCGGTAAAGACTGGAGCTGCTTGCAATTCCTTGCTTCTAACAATATTAGACTTGGTGGAAGCTCTGGTAATGACTGAAGCACATTACAATTGCTCAGGATAAGTTCTTCCATCAGTGTAAACTGCTTGATACTTGCAGGCAAACTCTCAAAATTGTTTCCCCTTAGATCTAAAGTTCGCAATGAGGATAGACCGCTAATATCCTTAGGGATTTCTGTTATATTACGAAAGCTTAAGTTCAGCCCGGTTAAAGAGGATAAACCTGGTAAAGGAGGTAAAATCAAACCTCTACATCCATAACTCCAATTTGCAATGGAGGATGGTAGAATTCTGTCTTCAATTGAAGATGGCAGCTCCTGAATTGTTGTTGAAGCCAAGGAAAAATATTCTAGACATTCCATTGTCTCCGTGATTTCCGGGAATCTCTCAAGTCTACGGCAGTCGTCGAGGTTAAGCAAATGAAGAGATTTCAATTTACAAATCCTAGATGATATACTTTTCAGCCTTGTACATTGCCTCATGTATAGCTCAGCAAGCTCAGTTAGGCACTCAACTGATGAAGGAACTTCTTCGATTGCTGTCCCACATAAATATAGCTGCTTTATATTCCCAGAAAACTGTGGGAACTCTGTGAGGTTAAGACAATCCGAAAAATCAAGAGTAATAGGAGATCTAAAATGAATGTTGCTTGGAAATCGCCTAAGACTCTCACAACCCAGCAAACATAAGATACTAAGGTTGTTGAAATTCTCGATGGATGAGGGAATGCAAGGCAAGTCTATGCAGTCCGAAAGGCATATCCTCTCAAGATTTGGGCTTTCTAAGGGGTCTGGGAATCTAATCAGGTATTGGCAGTGATGAAGATCAATCCATTTTAACTTGAAAGACTCCTGTAAAAAAAATCAAATACTACAGTGATTTACTATCATAAGTTTTATAATTCCATAGAGAACAATAAATTTTATGTATGACATCATACCTTTTTTCCTTCCCACATTTGTTCAACCTTACTATAAGGTAGATTAAGTTCAATAAGATTCTCCGGACTAAAATTCGACGGCAATGTTTTCAAAGGATATCCATGCCAATGGAGATATCTCAACTCATCAGAAAGATAGTCTAAACCATTGTGAAGATGCACTTTTACATCTGAAAGTTTGGAAAGCTTGGGCACATAGAACTTGAGCATTCTAAGATTAGTCATACACGCAAAGGCTCCAGAACTAAGATGTATCTCTCTTATTTTTGACATGTCTAGGAATATGCCTTCAATTGAATCAGTTCCCTGAAAATCAAAGAAAATTAAGTATGAGTCAGTATAGAATCAACATGAGCTTCATAAACTATCTAAAGAGTTCGTCTAAAGAAAGGAAATTTGATTGTATATATTCTTGAAGGACGAAGTCAAAATGAGTAGGCTCTCACCTTATTTTTCTTCAATACATGATAGATATCCTCATGATGCCACAACCTGCTACGTTTGCCGGGCTCTTTGACAGATTCACAGCGAACAATTTCACGACCCATTTCTTCCAATAAATCATGCATTTCTAGCTTGTTGTAACTCGATATTGTTATGAGTGACTTATTAACGAGGACATTCAATACATAATGCACAAAATCAGGATCATCTTGTATCCTTGTCACATAGTCTTTATCCTCCCCTTTGAAAAAACACGCTATATCTAAAAATATATTCTTCTCTTCCCAATTTAATTCATCATAACTGATTTTCAACACTTCATATACATCTCTGTCAGAAATTCTTTTTAGGTTGTGCAATGCATTTTCCCAATCTACTTTTCTCCTTCCATAGAAGAAGGAACCCAACACTTTAAGTGCCAATGGATTGCCTTTGGCATAATCTACTACCCTTGTTGAGAGCACCATAAGATCGCGAGGGTGAGTATTTTGTCTGAAGGCATAGTTACAAAATAGCTCAAGTGCTTCGTCATGGGTGAAATGATCAACACTATATATATTGTCTACTCCAAAATTTTCAAGCACTTGTTTATCTCTAGTGGTTACAGTTATTCTACTTCCTGGACCATATTCATCAACCCCCCCGGCTAAATATTCTAATTGTCTAAAGCTATTAACATCATCAAGAACAATAAAAACTTTCATTTGCTTGAGTCTCTCCTTAATGTACAGGGGTATAGTGGGAGCTCCTATTTTAAGATTTTCTTCCAGTATTTGAGAAAGAACTTGCTCTCGTAAATGTACTAATCCACCACTTTTTTCTGATTCTTCTCTTACATTTGCCATAAAACACTTACCCTCAAATTCACAGGAAATTTGATTGAAAATAGTCCCAGCAAGTGTTGTTTTGCCTATACCCCCCATGCCCCAAATTCCTATAACTCTAAAATCTGATAATCCCATGCATAAAAGTGATTTAATCTGCTCAATTCGTGAATCTAATCCAACTAAGCCTTTAGAATCAATTGAGGGTGATATGTGTTCCAATTTCCTCAATATATCTTTGACAATTTCATCAACAAGTTTGGCCTCGGGCCTGCCAGTTGAAAAGATTACTGACAATGAGTCCAAATAAAATAGACTAGGACTAAAAATGCTAAAAGCAAATCAGTTTTTCTACTTTCATTCTTCATAACACATAAATAGTTCCTCTGTAATTATTTGTTTTTCTACTAATAGTAATAGACACATGAAAGAGTATAAGTTACCTGATATTCATGGAATCCCAGCCAGATAGATTGGAAGCTTCTGTGAGTACATCCCTCCATTTCTGAACCTTCTCTGGCATCTCCCTGAAACGACTTTCATGCTCAGCAAAAGCTTCACCAAAACTTCCAGTCTGCTTCCGCACATAGGATGGATTTACATGGTAGAAAACCGGAATAACCATTTGCCCATTTGTTTTCTGAGATTGAAGAATCTCAACAAGTTCATTGAGACACCATTTGGAAGAAGCATAGTGCTTTGAGAAAATGATCACTGCAATCTTTGATGCATTGATTGCCATCAACAAGGCAGGCGAAATCTCATCTCCTATCTCGAGTTCTTCTTCATCAATGAAAGTTTCTACTTTCTTCCGACACAAGGCGGCATAGAGATGGCTGGTGAAGTTATCACGAGTATCCTCCCCTCTGAAACTGAGGAAGACGTCATATTTATATTGAGTAGCAATGCAAGAAGAACGCGAAGATACTAATGAAGCCATAAACAAATTCTTCAAGATGCTCTTTCACAGAAAGAGAAATTGTTGAGAGTAGGCAGTCTTTGCAAAGAGGATTCAATCTCTTCAATCATGTTCTTCAGAATACCGTAACATAAAAACAGTCACTTTACCAAACAGTTGGTTAACAACTGTTTTCAGAAAAGTCAGTATCAGCTGGTTGCTAAAGTTCAAAGCAAAATGTCAGCATCTCTGACTTTATATCCAGATTATTCATGACCGGCGGTCTAATTATACACGTACCATTTGAAAGCGCACCACGAAAAAATATTAACAAATTATCTATCTGATTTTGACTTTCTAACTCCATTTTCCCACACAGTCGTATTGTCGAAAGCCTTGTTGACAATCTTTAAACCAAGGGAAAATATCCACCGTCCACCTATTTTTTACACTTTTTTTAAAAATACACAATTCCTTCATTTTTTGGCTGGAATTCACCTAAAGTTACATTTTTTTTCATTTTTCCACTTCCGCTTTGGAACTGCTAAGAAACTAATCTTGAAACTTAAAAAATGACCATTTTACCCCAAAACGAAAAATTACAATTTCACTCTAAAAAATGTCAAAATAATCAGATTTAATAATGAATATCATTATTGGTACGTTAATGAAGTACAAAAAAATCTTAACTACTAGAGATTATAACTCAATGAATAATAAAATTTTACTTATCTTAAATTCAATTGATGGTTTGTGAGATTGGGCTATTTTTAATACTACTATTATAATTTAGCATTCTAATTACCGATATATTTTTAAAAAACTTGTATTTGATGGTTGTGGAATTCAATTTCTTTTACCTGACCGATGGGGAAAATTAGATTTAATCTGATTATTTTTTATAATTTTTAAGGTGAAATTGTAATTTTCGTTTTGGGGGTAAAATGATCATTTTTTTAAATTTCCGTTAGTTTTCTTAACGGATTCCAAACGGAAGTAGAAAAGTGAAAAAAAATGAAACTTTAGGTGGATTCTAGCCAAAAACGAAAGACCGCAGATTAAAAGGTATAAAAACTTGGACCTGGCCGATATTTTCGTTAAAACAATCACGTATAAAAAAGTGGCCATAAATAAACCAGCCTTATCAACCTTGGCTTTGCTGTTTAGGGAGGCGTGCCAAAATAACTGCCATTAGAAGTACATATTTGACATGGAAATGACATTAATTGGTACACGCGACACGCTCGTGACTGACTTAATTTGAAAATCGGTTCAATTCAGTTCCGTTCAATCTAGGCAGGTAAAAAATCCTTGCGGATACGGAAGCGCGTGGGGACCAGTTATATTAGGCTCGGGTGTCAAGTCTAATTTTTCTTTTGTTTTATAAAAAAGAATTGGGTACGTGTATAATTATTGATACCCGTTAATTGGATGGGTAGGATGCAGGGATTAAACACTAAAATCTGTATCCGCTCGTAAAGCCGTTTAATTATTTTTTTTTTGTTAGTTTTTAAAAGCTAAAATTATTAATTAACAGCTAAATCTAAATATAAAAATCCTAAAAGGCTAAAATGTGAATATTCCGACTGCCGATAATTAATGGCTAATCATCTCTATTAATTGTTATCGTTAGAGGCCTAATTACGACATTATAATGTTGCCATATGGATACTACATGTTTTTTTCCTTTTTCCCTATTGCATTAACTCCTCTAAATTCTCTACTGATCCTTCACCATCTTCCAAACCCACTATGTGCCTTTGTTGGAATTAGGATTCTAGGAACCTATGTTTTTTTTTTCCTTGATTTATTTATGTACTTGGGAAGTATCCTATTCACAATTTAATTAGATTTTGTATTCTAAATTGTATTAGCCATCTCATCACATTTTTATTCCAACTATTAAGCAATTTTTTTTTATTTAAATAGATTTAATATTTCTATTAATAATATATTAATTAAAATTAAACTTAATAATCATTAAGTTAAAAGAGGATATAAGGATAGGGAAGATGATGGGTATCTATATTTTAATGAGAAATCTGACCCATATCCGTTCAAACCCACAAGGAGTAAGGTTCGGTGACGGGATGTCCACCATCAAACAGGTCTGGGTACATGTATTGGTATCCCCCCATAATACCCTCTCCGTTGCCATCCCTACATTCAATACGTTTATATTTTTTAAATTTTAACCCAACAATTCTTCCAAAGTACAACCCAAAGTACAAGTAAATAATAAATAAAATAAAATTACAATTGTACAACCCGTCAAATAAGTTCTTTGACATAATCATCCATAACCAAAAGATACAAATTAACATGGTCCTAGTTAATCATCCAAAATTATATGAAGTCATCATCTCTAGCAAGTAAATATTAATATCAAAACTCAAATCCCAACAAAAGCCTGTTCATATATTTATGTTGCAGTGGTTGGAATCGGAATAGGGAATATGAATGGGAATAAATTATTTAGGTTAGTTGTAAGAATCGGAATCCAAATGAATTGTATTGCAATCAATGTGTTTACTTTGTTTTAGAATCAGAATTGATTGTTACAAGTTATTAAAATAAACTTAGTTGATTATTGTCATTATTTTATTATAATAATTGCAATTATTATTATACAAAATAACTTATTGTTAATTTTAATAATAATTGTTATTACTTGAGAACAAAAAATAATAATAATTTTCACTAATTAATTAATAATAATAATATAATTGGTGTTGTTGTTGTTAGCAAAAATTACAAAAATAAGAATAATAGCTATAATAATAATATACTAATATTCTATTCGAGGACAAAAGTGAAATTATAAAATTTGGTTTTGGTAAAATGGGAGTTCAAGGAGAAATTAAGTTCTCATTCTTTAATTCTAAAAATATGTGGGCTCTACATATTTCATTCTCATTCCCACCTTTATTTTAGAAAGTAAATATCATCGATCATTTCAATTTTATATTCCGATTTCCTAATCCGAAAAGTAAACGCACTATTAAATTTAGCAAAACAGAAAACATCTTAATGTAAATAAATAAATACAAGAAAGAAAAGCAAAAAGACATGTAATATACATTATCATCCTAATATTAAGCACGTAATGGTAATTGTAAGGCGAAATGAAAAAGATACAACTGGAATTGACACACCATAAACAATAATCAGGGAGGTCCCTTAAATTAAATCACGGGCATGGATGAAATGATGAAAATTTTAAATGTTCAAACAATATAATTCACTAAACAATACATGAAACTTCACTGCTATTATGGAAATTTGAGTGAATTAAATAAAGAATGAATGAAGACAGAAGAGAAGAACAAATAAAAATTTGTATAATACAATTTTCCGCACGCGTAAGGTTTTCTGTCTTTTCCCTTGAAAGAAATACTATTAAGAATAAAAATGTAAAGGATAAAGACGTAGAAATCAATTGATGCATTTTGGACATATCCAAAGGAAAAAGATTTAGCGAAAACGGGCTACTCATTTGTTAAGGAGTGTTGATTCGGTCGTCTCTGCAAATTCTTTTGGGACTCGGATCCAATTTTTCTTCATCAGAAGTTCCAGTTGCTCTTGCTATATCATCTAATTTCCAAATTTCGGCAGCAAAATTGAGAGTAAAAGTGTTGGGTTTGGTCTCGTTTGGATTCGCATATACTGGACACACCCCAGAACATTTCACCATGTCCAGTGCCGAGAGGAACTCAAAGGAGACAGTCGTATGGCGGTTAACATCAGGAAACCCAACATTCCCGCAGGGACTAAATCCAATCACGACATGATCTGTTTTAGCCACCTGACGACCAACCCAAAATATCTTAAAGCAACAGTGACGAACATGTTTCCTTCCAGAGAGGGTCTTCATTTCAAAGCTGTATCCAAAGTCGACGTCAAACCCATTCCATTTCGAATCAAACGATACAAGAACAGCACAAAGAGCATACCCCATTAAGTTTTGACAACAATTCTGCGGAAGCTGAAGAGTATCTCAGATCCTGAACTTTGATTGCTGAACCACTCTGGAATTTTTCTCCGAGGTAAGATTATGGTGGGACCCCTGCGCATGCATCGTTCCTGCAAAATTTAAATCATGATTTCAGATTTAAGGAAGAGGGAGAGAGGATCGGAGAAAAGATAGAGCAACAAATAGAGAATTGCGTACCTCGTCTTCCAATTCATAAAATAGTCTAACTGATGCAATTGCCATATGCTGAATCCTTATTTGTGAATCAGCCAAATTCTTGTTGTTTGATTCTGCATCCAGTTTGGAGCAATTATTAAACCAGAACTGAATGGACGAAATGACATCTTCCTCTTCAAAGGAGCTTCTGGATAGCTTTTCGAGTACGGATGCATCTAGCTCTTCTAGATATGATGGAATCTCTGGCAAAGATTGGAGTCGCTCGCAATCGCTTGCATTTCACCGTTTCAAACGTACTGGGAGCTCTGATAATGACTGAAGCCTATTGCAATTGCTCTAGTCAAGAGATTCCAGCCGTGAAAGTTGTTTGATACTTGCAGGTAGACCCTCCAAGTTATTTCCTCTTAGATGTAACCATTCCAACGAGGATAGATAGCCAATCTCTTGCGGAATAGACGTCAAGGCACAGTTATTTAAATCTAGCCAATACAGTGAAGATAAACCGGATAATAACGATGCAGACAATGGCACCAAACCTAACGACAAGGATGGTAGCTGACTAATGGCTGATCCATGTGCACCCATGTACTCAAAAGATTTGAAATTGCCAATATTATCTAACAAATTATCTAGTTCAGAGAAACCCAGCGTTTCAAGTCCTTTTACATTTTCAAATGACGACGGCCGCTGCTCTGCAATTGTAGTCCTGCCTAAATTGATTTGATTTAAATGTTCCATTCTCTCCAAGCTTTCTGGGAATCTCTCGAGGTTTAAGCACCCATATGCAGAAAGTGCAATCAGAGATTTCAATTTACAAATGCTAGTTGAAACTCTCTTTAGCCTTGTGCACCTATTTATAAGTAGGAGTTTAAGATTAGTTAGGCACTTGATTGATGGGGGAACTTCTTCTATTGCAGTCTCGTCTAAAGATAGCCTTGTTATATTCCCAGAAATATGTGGAAAGTCTGTGAGATTAATGCAAGATGTGAAATCAATAGTCACAGGAGAAACAAAATGAAGGTTGCTAGGAAAGGACCTCAGAGTTTTGCAGCCCTCAAAACACAACATATTGAGGTGGTTGAAATTTTGGATTGATGAGGGAACACGAACCAAGTTTGTACAATTCCAAAGATTTATTTTTTCAAGATTTGGTGTTTTTAATGGGTCCGGCATCCTAATGAAATATTGGGAAAAACTGACTTGAAAGCTTTCTGTAACAAAAGATAAACAAAGACTACATTAATTAAAAAAGCAACATTTAATTCAACAATTAATTATATGTATATTTAAATAAAGAATAATTAACGTTTTAGTATTAATACAAAACGTACCTTTTTTCCTTCCCAAATTTGCACAACTTTACTAAAAGGTAAATTGCGTTCAATAAGGTTCCTAGGCTTAAAATTTGATGGTAGGGTTCTCAAATGGATATTTGTGCCAGTGAAGATTTTTCAATTTCTCAGGAAGATAATCTAAGCCGTCTAGAAGCTGTGCTTTAGAGTCTAAAAGCTGCTCTTCAATGCTCATATGGACAGAAATCTCAGGTATATAAAATTTAAGTACTCTCAAATTAGACATATTTGAGAAGGTTCTTAAGTCCAGATTGATGCGTTTTATTGTCGACAAATTCAGAAACATACTTTCGATTGCATCGGTTCTCTTGTAAACAAAAATAAAGAATGAGCCTTCCTAAAATCCAAAAGAAACATTCGTGAACTTTATTATTTTCCTTAAATGAAAACAAATTATGCAATATTTGATTTTTTGGTTATTTTTTATTGAATATATATATAAGAAAAAAGAAAATTTTGGGGCCGTTTGGTAAATTAAACTAAAAATTTGGTGACCATTTGCTGAATTAAACTAACAAAAAGAAACTTTTTGAACACTATTAAAATTTCAAAATTGATAAATTTTGGAGTTTTCTTTAAATTACAAACATGTTATCTTGACACCCTCAGTCAATTTTATTTCCCCTCTTTATCTCTAAATCTTAATCTGCAGGGCCAATCTTGGATTGATATAAGATTTGGATATGATTTTTTTTAATGGTGGAATCCTAAATGTTAATTCAAAAATAAAAAAAACCAATGAAATTAAGTAAATTTTTTTAATCATCCCAACATTTGAGTCTTAATTAATGTAGCAATTATCAATTGGATGGTAGAATTGAATAAGAAGTAATGTTTTACTCATCATCCAATAGATGAGTGGCATATAGATGATGATTTTTTTTTGTAAAGAAAAAGAACTAGGCAATTGCAGAAGAAACGTGCATGAAGCAGGTGAAGAAGAAAAATGTCATTAGTATTTTATGCATAAACATGAAGATGACATTGGCTGATGGGTGTAAGAATGAAATGAGAACTGTTTTGGTATTTATAAGAGTATTCATAATAAAAAGTGATTTTTAAAAATTTATAAATGGGTGTACTTAGTAAGAGTGTTCAGAAGTATATTATAGAGGGCAAGTTGCCACACCCTTATGTTAAACTCTTACCTAACATGACTTTTATGATATTACCTTTAGTTTGAAATTATCTCATTACAACAATTATTTACGTCCTAGCTCTTCAACGAGAATTGTTTTTTTTTACCTTATTCTGCTTCAATACATGACGAATATCCCTGCGATGCCATAATCTGCTACGTTTCCCAGGTTCTTTGACAGATTCTTGACGAACAATCTATCGTCCCATTTCCTGCAATAAATCATGCATTTGTAACGTGTTGATATGTTCAGATATTGTAATGAGGGATTTATCAACGAGGATACTCAGTCCATGAGTCACGTTGTAATGACGATCATGTAGTAACGTTGCCACGCGATCTTTACATTCTCCCTTGGAGAAACAGGCAATATCTAAAAATAAACTTTTCTCCTCTGAATTAAGTTGCTCATAACTAATTCTCAGCACCTTATAAATGCAATTGACGTTAGAAATTTGTTTTAAATTATCTAATACATTCTCCCAATCTGTTTATTTGCTTTTCTGATGAAGGGAGGAACCCAAGACTTCGAGAGCTAAAGGATCACCCTCGGTATATCGTACTACCTTCTTCGACAATACATTAAGATCATCCTGAGGGCAATGATTTTGTCTAAAGGCATATTTATAAAACAGCTGAAGCTCTTCACCATGGTTAAGTCTCTTAACCTCATGTACATGTTCGTCCTTTTCACTCCCCTTTTACGAAGTACTTGTTTGTCTCTAGTGGTGACAACAATTCAACTTCCAGGACAAAACCCATCAAGCCATCCAACTAAATATGTAGTTGTTCAAATTCTCTGACAGCATCAAGAATAGTGAGAATCTTAGTACTTTGGAGCTTCTCTAGAGTGTACGCTGGTATGTTAGGGCCTCCCATTTCAAGTCTTTCTCCTAATAATAGAGAAAGAACTTGTTTGTGTACGTAGATGCACTAATGCAACACCACTTTCTATTTCTTCTCTGACATTTTCTATGAAGCACTTCCCTTCGAACTCATCAGAAATCTGGTTAAAAAGAGCTTTAGCAAGGGTTAATATGTATTAACGTAAGCCTCTCTAGTAAACTATGTTGGAACATACTCTTCAATTACATGTCTTGCATATCCAATGGCAGCTATCGCATGTAGACAAGGGAGACTGGCAATTTTCCAATAATCGCAATCACATGTTGTGGTCTCTAACTTCACCACAAGCCTCCTAGATGGATTGAAAATTCAGATCACTAGAAGTTTGTACAATTATTTTTTATGTAATCTTACTTTTTTTGTCCATCTCTCAAAACTTTAGGTGTCACTGTCTTTTCCGGTGGCTACCTCATTTCTTTTTTCAAACCGTTTCATAAGTCTACATATGATTTTTTTCAAGAATTATCAAGCAAGGTTTATCTTGGTAAGGTAATATCCATCAGTTGAAGCACTCCGATGCATTGTTGTTAGTATGTTCTACCATGTAATTTTTGTTATATATGTAACTATAAGCATGTAGTTCTCTTTCTAACCATTCAAATGTAGCTTCTTTTTTAGCTTTCATCTTTGCCATTGCCTTATCGAAATCATGCTTGTTACAGCTCTTAGTAGCTTTCCAAAATAGTTGTTTCAACTATGCACCAACATATGACTTGGAAAAATTAGCATAAACATGCCTAAAACATGCCCTATGATAAGCAGTAGGCAATGTGTTTGAAATTGCATTAATTAGCCTCTTTTATCTGTCATTGGTAAAAGTCACTTGCCTTCCATCATCCGTAGATTATGCAAGTGCTCTATAAACCATCCCCATGTCTCCCCATTCTCAATCTCACAAACATATACCGCTAATCGACAATCTCATTATTACCATCCATGCCAATAGTAATGATCTACTTGCCTTCCATCATCAGATAATTATGCAAGTGCTCCATAAACCATCCCCATGTCTCCCCATTCTCAATCTCACAAACATAAGCGCTAATCGGACAATCTCATTATTACCATCCATGCCAATAGCAAACGACTCCACCATATTTACCTTTCAAGTGACATCCATCTATTCTAATAAAAGGTCTACAACCATTAAGAAACGTATTTCTTTGAGTAGGAAAGGCAAAAAAATCTTTGGAATAATACCTTATCGAGTATAGAAACAGTATCACACCACACCTTGCATATTGCTCCTGGATCAGTTTTGTGAATGGCTGCAACATACTTAAACAATTTACACACCTTTGAATGATTCCTATGTACCTCAAATACACATTTGCTCTAGCCCGATACAATGTCTTCTATTCAATCTTCAAACCATAAGTCTCTTGTATATAATCCTTGAAAGATCAATCTTCACGTTAAGGTCAACAACCTAAATTTTTATTTTAGCAAAGAACCTGCAAGCAAAAGTAAATTTCACTATCTAGTTGGTAAGTCTATACTCATGCTTCTTGTTGTATTCTCACAATATGAAGCTAGTTCCATCATTTAGTTTTGCACCAGCCACATACCATGGACAGTTAGCCTCTTTACAAGTACCTACAAATCTTTTTGGCTTACTATATACTGTTTTAATAGAAAACCCTTTCCTAATCATCACCTTATGCAATATCTCTCTAAAATTAGCAAAATGCCTAAACACATGTCCTAATTTTAGCCTATGTGTCCCATCAACACCCACTTTATGTTCATGATGTTGTATGTAATTATTCAATTTGATGTTCTAGCTCAATATTATCATTAGAAGAATCAACAACCCTTTTTACCTCTTTATTAGCATCATATAAACTACCATCCTAATCGGATCAACTTTAGCTTTAGCTTTTTTTTATCTCATCAATAAGAGTAGCTTCAATAGTACCATCAACTTTAGCTTGCATGAATTCTACATCAATATCATCATTGTTGCAATCGTTTCTGTCCGAATAGTCAAATAGTACTGCATCTCCATCAGATTCCTCAGCCCAGTAGTAGCTTGTTCCTCAACAACGACTTCCCTAACAACAACTTGTTCCCTAATACCATTTTGTCCCCCCACAGCAGCTTGTCCCCCATTCGAAGCATTTTTCTTGATAAAATCATTGAACTAAAAAATCAGTTCATTAAGTAACAACTCCTAGGTTAGTCAATAATGCCTGTAGTAAGGAAGAATCTTGAAACTGAGGGTACAACACTAGTACAACTTCAACTGTAAAAGTATTGACACCTAAAGCTCGATGAATTCTAAGCAAACATTCTAGCCCAAAATCTGAATCCAACGCAACCTTAACCTTATTCTCCGGGTTCATAACGTTTAACAGAATTTTTGAAGCAGAATCTAACCTATATGGACTTGTAATGTTTAAAACAACATCCTTAATCTTCGCAATGGTACAATTATGTTCAAGCAGCCCTAAATTCTACTTCATGCCTCCAAAGAATATCATAAACTCTAGTTATCGCATCTTGGATGTCCAAAATAAAAAAAGAAAGATTCAACACTAGTACAGTTCTTGAGAATTGAAACAAAGTCAAGTATTGATCATTCAGACTTCTTACATTTTATAATGCAATGTTAATTACTAAACTATAAAAACACGAATAGATACCCACAATGTTATTTCAAACATCCTTATTGTTTTCTTTATCTTCCTATTATATTCCAATAGTTATGAGTCCTTGTACTAATAATGTGTTATTAATATTGCACGTAAAAACCTCAAAGAAAAGGCATGGAAACAAACATTTTGCTAGACTTTATGAGATTCTAAATTGTACCTAGTTTTTAAGAGATTCTAATTTTGCATAAACAACCAAATCTTCACCAGGGGGGTTAGGGATATGGATACATATGTAACCAAGAGTTAAAATAGTTCAAAAAACCACGACCCATATTTCAGCAACTAAAAATTTTCAAAAGCCCCAAATTTTATACGCATAGGTAGGGGATAAACATGCATTTAACTTTACTAGCAACAATCTTTCGTGTGTTTGCATCTCAACAACCTAATACAATATATTACTCCCCAATTTATCATTACGCCTAAAAATTTGTTACAAATCAACCTACTCTATATTCTAGGGTTTCAAGTAACAACAATTAACAGACAAATCTGAAACAACATTATTTCATGTGAAAAATTAAATGAAAATAAATAAACAAACAAAACTTACTCTATTGTAGCTTGAAATCCCCAAAAAGCCAAAACATCACAACTTCTTAATATGTAACGCCGGTTATTTGCTTTCTCTTTTACCCTTATTAAATTGGTTAGAATAATAAATATTTGGTGTTTTGTGTGTGAGTAAAACTTATCAATTTGTTTTAAATGAGTTATGTAGGTTATTAGCTTTTATTAAAAAAAGAATTTTCCCAAAACTCACGTTTTCTTTCTTCTTCTTTTTTTTTGAAGTATTTAAGAGGAAGCCAACTTTTTAAAAGGAAATCGTCTTTTAGTTTCTATGCCGTTACAAAACCTAGAAAAAGAAAGAAAGAAACATAAGTCTTTGGAGAGGGAAAATAAAGTTTTATAACTTTTTTGCTTGGTGTTTGGCTTAAGGTAATAAGTATTTCTTTGACTTATGTGATTTATTTTTATTAATTGTTTGCCTTTAATTACTTGTAGTATAATTTGGGTAATATATGTGTGTTTGTAATGCTGTGATGATATGAACAGTCTGTATTCTTTGCTTCAAATCATTTTCTTTATTTAGAATCACATGAATAAATTTAGAAATCATGAAACTAGACATCCTAAGCTTTCCATTGATAGGTTTTGTGTTGAAATCCTCTGAGTATGCAAATTGTTATGATTTTTCGAAGTTGGGTTGCTGGTGCTGGAAAATTCCGATTTTCAGTAGCAGTTCTCACTTCTGGAAAATTTTCCATACGGTTACACATCTTTAAAATTTATGCGATTTTTTTATCAACAGATCTATGTCTCTTATCACTGCATATTTAATTTCGTAATTTTATTTATTATGGTTAAATTATTACAAATTATAACATGCGGCTGCTGCAGATCTGGAAACTGTTTTCCAGAATTGCAGAAGCTGAAACATGTAACACTTTGGGCTAATTTATGAACATTATATGCTGTTAGATTTTATGATGAAATTTAAATCTTTCCACTGTCTTTAAAAACTAAAATCACAATATTTGGGCATGTAAAATAAAAGATATGAATATTTGAAATTCTTTCTTCAAATCTGGAATTTTCTGGACAGGTTAGATGTTCTCAGAAATAAAATGCTTTTAAAATAGTTTTAGGTGTCCAAAAATTATGAATTTTAATAAAATGATTTATGAATGTGTCTAATGTAATTATAAAAAAGAAATTGGATTATTTTGAGTACTAGAGAATATTTTATGAATTTCCTAGGTGGTAAAGGTCTGTTTTGGTCAATGCTGAACAGTTTTGTTACTTTGGTGAAAGGTCAATATTCTAACTTGCTTTTCACTTGTGCTTATTTTTGTGAAATTTTTATGCAATGCTATGCATGTTCACAGTACCTCTGTAAAGTTTCATGGTTTTCCGACATATGTATAGGTTATAAAAAAATCAGCATGTGCAGGATACTCATGTTTAAGTCTAGAATATGTATAAGTTTTGAGCTAGTATAAGTGCCTATGATTTAAGGATGATGGGATTATGTTTAAGGTTAGAGATAATATTGATAAGGTTATTTTATGATAATTATAGGACGTGAGTAAGCTCGTTGGTTTGTTCTTAAGGTATTGAGTTGATTGTTGCAGATCGAGATAAGTAGATTCATGCATGATGTGCTTTATAATAAATTCAATTTATGTTATAAGAATTATGTTTAAATGAAAATTTTTACACAACTGATTTCTAAAATATTTAAATGAATTTTTTAAAATAAAAACACTTTTAAATGAATTTATAAAAATGATTTTAAAACGAATTTTTCGTAAGAAATTAGTTTTTTTAAACAAAATGTTTTCTTAAAGAATTTTCTATAAGAATTAAATGATCAAAGAAAGATTCTTAAATGTTTTAGAAGATTTTAAGTGCTATTTATGAAAGGATGTAAGGTGGATTAAAAAATGTTTTGGCTCATAGTCCGTAGTAATGTATGTGATGTTGATGTTATGATGTTACATAATGCTATGGCCAGCTTGCTGATATGATGATAATCTTGTGCACAATGATGTTATGAACAATGAGGTGCATAGTACTCTGAACGAGAAAAAATGTGGGGTATAGTACCCTGAATGATGAATAATGATGATTACGAGGCATGAGCTACCAAATGTTTATGTTTTAATGTTTTTATGGATGTTTTAATGTTTTTAATGCTTTTACATGAATCCATCCCTTATGCTAAATGAAGATGTTATTATAAGATGATATAAAATGTTTAAAGGTATAATGACAAAAGTTTTCGAATATTGTGCATGGATTTGCTTTACTGTTGACGACTTTACCCTCGTCTCCAATATTTTATAGATTGATTAGAGATGTGACTTGGGCACCTAGATGGAGAATTTTTTTTACTAGACCTGTGGAGTTGCTTTAAAGATTAAATTTGGCTAGACTTTTTATTTTGGATTAAAAACTTTTCCTTGGAGACTTTATTTTAGATGTTTTACGTAAGGATTCAGTTGGAGTATGAATAATGATTGTCTATCTTGAGGTTTGTTAATGAGAATAATCGATGTGAGCTTTCATTCCAATTTTACCCTTGTGCTTTCATGGGTAATTTTTCTTGGGGTGTTACATAATAGCTTACCCTTTCCTCAATGCCTCTGAATCTTCGAATTAACAAAAAATTTGAAACTTAAGCGTGGTTCATTGATGAAAATGCAAAGAAATTGCAGGAAACATGGCAAGATTTTGTTGCTTTTTCATGCATGGTGGTGGGGAATAAACAATGGCTGTTTTTGTTGCTTGCTGTGCTATGGACCACTATGCCTTTCTTTTTTTCCTAATCATAGATTCTAAATGACATCATTTTTGGAGCACAGGTGAAATGATCATTTAACCCTTATGACATTAGCAAAGTTATAACAGTTTGCAAATGGAAGTAGACATGTGTAAAACAATATAACTTCAAGTGGAGCTCAACAAAAAAAATATTTTTGAAAGAGTGTGAAAAAATAGGTGGTCGATGAATAATTGCTCAATTTTTTGCTACCCAATTCCAAAACAATTGTTGTGTTAAGAAATGTGATTGGATTATGAAATCTTAAAATTTGAATATGAATCTGGGAACGACATAATAATATATACATATACTATTTCTCTGCTCAGCAAGACGTGTTTAATGCATTGCACTGCTGTCAAGCTAATCCTGTGTCTACAAGCTAATTCATCCAGTGGCTACTGCCCAATATCTCTTGTTTGTCCTATTTCCTTGCTTGATCTCATCTCATCTCCTTACCATCTGGAGTATTTTTACTATATGTTGAACATGCCATCAACACTTGCTGAGTCAGGCCATGTTTTTATTAGTTTTAAGTTAAGATCAAGCACTGTTGACAGAACCCTCGGCTTTAGATCAGAGGATATGGTGGTGGATAATCTGCAGTGCCGATATAATGCCATGGTGGAGTCAATTTGTTTGTTCATTTCTGAACCTTTTGTGTCATCTTCTTTAAAGTGTTTTTCATCCCAAAACTTCCGGTTTGCTTACGCACCACTGAAGGATATACTAAATATTTTCTACATTTTAAACCCTGACAAGACCGCGCCCGAGAATTGACCTAACAATAAAAATCGGTTAAATCAACAAGTTTTAACATTTGAATCTTTTTGTCCAAAAGTTAGCCACAAACCATTATCATATTCAAGAAATTCAAAAGCACACACCCATGCACCGCATTCAGATTAAAGTTGATGGAGCATAACATTTAAATGGTAAAACTGGAAGTTAAAAGTACATTTAGAAACTTTATCATAACAAATAATAATCAGGATGTGCTTTTTGACATGATTTTTCCCGCCACTTCCAACTTCGAATCAACTTATACGATCTCATAAGTTGCCTTCATGGACATTGGACGCTTTTGGCTCTTAGCGGCCTTTTATTACAAGTGATGCTCTGTTTCCTCATGACTTTTAGGCGGCATGTGCTGTGTTCTTCATGGCTTAAAATGCTCTCACTACTGCCACAAAACAAGTTGCCGAGTTGTTGCCCAGACTGCTGTGAACAATTCTCTCTCTCAACTCACAGTCACATATGATGTCTATTCCATATTTTCCCTTGTCCTTGCTCATGATTGTTCCATCCTGTTTAACCTGGATTTACATCAAAAGATCAGAGATGGCTTTATTTCTATCTGGAAATTGTTCAAGGTTACATTCAAATTACAAAGAATCTAAATCAACAAAGAACTCCTAGAATGGCAAAGTAACTCACCAGCTTACAGGAAGATAGAACAGTACTTAATTTGCAGAGCTGTCCAAAATAAAAAATTAATTACTGCATTTTTAGACCAATGAACATAAGAAAAAACCTTCAATGGATTGCTTGCATCAAGAATCTGCCTCGGTTTTTGGCTCTTCAAACTTATCTATAGCTTCCTCAAAGCTTGCCTGCGCCACTAACAGCTCTCATTCTCATACTTCTAGTCTTCCAGAAGTTTCACTGGCCTGGCCTAATTTTAATCGTGCAAATCATAACTTCATTTCCTGATTTCATCACATTCTTCTTCACTTGGTGGCAGCATATTTATGGTAAAAGTGTTGAGTTTGGTCTGATTTGGATGAGCATATACTGGACATACTCCACAAGATTTCACCTTGTGACCATTTTCATTATTTGTGAAGAGATTATAAGTAAAGAAGTGAAATGAGACGGATATACCATCAGGTAGCCCAAAATTGATACAAGGACGAAATCCAACATAGATATGATCTGAGCAAGTGGACACTTGATTACCCAAATACCAAAAGTCATCATGTTTGGTTTCAGACAAAGCCGTTATTTCAAAACAGTAGCTACATCCAACATTGAAATATCCCCCACCATTAGGGAAATCATCCTCATATTCGATCACAGCACAAACAGCAAATCCGATTAAGTTTGTGCTACAGCAATGTTGAGACAGTTGAATAGTTATTGAAGATCCTGAACCCTGGTTGCTGAACCAGTCAGGAATTCCACTTCCAGGTAAAAAAATGCTGATCCCATGTGGTTTCTTAAATTCCTATATCATAAAAGCCATGATTTCAGATTTTAAAAAGGAGAGGAAAAAAGAAAAATAGTTGCATACCTTTTCAGAGAATAGTCTCAGTGATGCAATTGCCATATGCAGAATTATTAGTCGTAAATCTGCCAAAATGTTGTTGCCTTTTTCATTCAGTTTCAGGCAATCAGTAAATCGTTAGCTCCATACATGGATCTGCTAAAATCTTGAATTGTGTACTTCCTAGGGAGTGTTTGGATGTCATTTCAAGTATGGATATAGGTAGTTCTTCTAGACATGATGGAAGCTCCGGCAAAGATTGGAGCTGCTTGCAATTACTTGCATCTAACAATTTCACACGTAAAGGAAGCTCTGGCAATGACTGAAGCATACTGCAATTGCTCAAGTAAAGTTCTCTCAGGCGTGAAAGTTGCTTAATACTTGCTGGTAAACTATCAAAGTCATTCCCACTGATATCTAAGATTTCCAACGAGGATGCACGGCCAATATCTTGAGGGATTTCCATGACATCACAGTCACTTAAATCTAGCTTCGTTAAAGAAGATAAACCTGATAATATTGGAGGCAAAACCAAACCTCTACATCCATGAAATGAAAGCTCTATAACTTCATCTAAATATGCAATAGAGGATGGTAGTTTACTAATGGCTGATCTCTTAGCAAAGAGTCGCTTCAAAGATTTTAAATTTCCCAAGTTTTCCGGCAATTTACTAAGTTCAGAGCAATCCTCCAAGATCAACTCTCTAAGCCCTTCTAATTGTTCAACTGAAGATGGCAGCTCTTTGACAGCAGTTGATTCCAAGTCAATATATTCTAAACATTCCATTTTCTCTAAGATTTCCGGAAAAATCTCAAAGTTTGAGCAATTGCCAAGTCTGCAATCTGCCAAGTCTAACTCTTCAAGCTTAGTTAGGCACTCTATTGATGATGGAATTTCTTCTATTGCTGTTCCTTTTAAATCTAACTCTATTACATTCCCCGAAATCTCAGGAAACTCTGTGAGATTAATGCAGTAGGAGAAATCAATCTCTATAAGAGATCTAAAATGAATGTTTTGTGGAAAGCACCTCAAACTTTCACAGTGACTGAGGCACAACATAACAAGGTTGTTGAAATGCTGGATGTAAGAAGGAATGTAAGGTAAGTTTGTGCAATTCCAAAGATTTATTCTCTCAAGATTGGGAGTCTCAGATGGGTGTGGGATCAGAGATACTGAGATTATTGTAGGTCAATAAATTTTAACTTGAAAGCTTCCTGTAAAAAGAAATAAATAATTACCATAATAAATTAGAATCATAATGAGTTTCACAGTTAATATTCAATAAAGCAATAATAAAACCTATTCATTAGGTGTTATACATGTGATACCTTTTTTCCTTCCCAGATTTGCTCAACTTTACTGTGAGGTAAGTTAAGTTCAATAAGGTTCTCAGGACTGAAATCGAATGGTAATGCTTTCAAAGGATACCCATACCAGTGGAAATATCTCAATTCATCAGGAAGATATTCTAGGCCTTGTTGAAGATGGACTTTAGTGCACATATCTGAACCAGTGATTTGCCCAGGCACATAGAATTTAAGCAATCTAAGATTAGGCATTTTCACAAAGGCTCTTGAAGTAAGATGCAAGTCTTCTATTTGTGACACATCTAGGAACATGCCTTCAATTGACTCAGTCCCCTTATAAGCAAAGAGAAAGAATGAGACAACAAAAAATGTACAAAAGTTCATAAGATTTGTAAAGAGCTCATTCTAATCAGCTATCCATTTACCTTTTATTCAAAATCTGTAGAAAGGAAAACAAAATCAAATAGATAGATTCCTTTACCTTATTTTTCTTCAGTACTTGATAGACATCCTCATAATACCACAACCTGCTACGTTTGCCTGGCTCTTTTACAGGCTGTTGGCGAACTATCTCCCGACCAAATTCTTGCAATAAATCATGCATTTGAAGCTTATTGTTACATGATAACATTACGAGTGACTTATCAACAAGGACATTCAGTCCATAATGCACAGATTCAGGATAATCTTGAATCCCTGTCATAAAATCTTTATCATCTCCCTTGAAGAAACAAGCTATGTCTAAAAAAATACTTTTCTCTTCTTGCTTTAGCTCGTTGTAACTAATTTTCAACATGTCATATATATCAGGGTCAGAAATCCGTGTTAGGTTTTTTAATGCATTTTCCCACTGCAGTTTGCACTTCCGTTGAAGGAAAGAACCCAACACTTTAAGAGCTAGCGGATTGCCATTGGCATAGAACACTATTTTCTCTGAAAGCACCAAAAAATCTTTAGGACAAATGTTTTGTCTAAAAGCATAATTTGAAAAGAGCTCAAGTGCTTCATTTTGATTCAATCCCTCAACCTCATATATTTTATCCACTCTGCATTTATCAAAAACTTGTCTATCTCTACTAGTCACAACGACTCTACTTCCAAGACCAAATCGATCAAGTCCACCAGCTAAATAATCTAATTGTTCGGGTTTATTTACATCATCGAGAACCACAAAAACCTTCATTTGCTGGAGCCTTTCCTTAATGTATTTAGGAACACTAGGCGTTCTTATTTTTAGAGTTTCCTCCAATATTTCTGAATAAAGTCGCTCTCGTAGATAAACTAATCCACCCCTTTCTGATTCTTCTCTAACATTTGCCATGAAGCACCTACCTTCAAAGTCATTGGAAATCTGGTTGAAAATAGCTCCAGCAATGGTGGTTTTACCTATACCGCCCATGCCCCAAATTCCTAGAATTTGAAAATCCGGCAATCCGATACATAGCAATGATTTAATTTGTTCAATTCTTGAATTTATTCCAACTAAGCCTTCAAAATCACTTGAGAAAGATTTATCTTTTAACTTCTTCAAAATATCTTCGATAATTTCATCTACAAGTTTCGCCTCTGGCCTAGTAGAGGTGTTAAAACGAACAAGAGTGAGTGAAAATGGTAAGGACGAAATTAGAATTAGAAAAAAGGAAACATATGTTTTCCCAATTTTGATAGAAGACAGAAAGGGTGAATTTTTTTCCTCTTTTTATCTAATAATCTCTGAAGCATGAATTATTTAAGAAATACCTGATATTCATGGAGTCCCATCCAGATAGATTTGATGCTTCTGTCAACGCAACCCTCCATTTCTGAACCTTTTCCGGTATCTCCTTGAATTGTTTTTCATGCTTAACAAATGCATCACCGAAACTTCCAGTTTGCTTCCGCACATCCGAGGGATCTACATGGTAGAAAACTGGTACTACCATTTGAGCATTTTTATTCTTGCATTCAAGAATCTTGACAAGTTCATCCAGGCACCATTTTGAAGAAGCATAGTTTTCTGAAAAGATGATTACCGAAATCTTTGATCTTTCAATTGCATCCAAAAGGGCGAGTGAAATCTCGTCTCCTCTGTCAAGTTGTTCATCAATGAATGTTTTTATTTTTTTCCGACACAAAGCGGCAACAAGATGGCTAGTAAAGTTATCACGGGTATCCTCCCCTCTGAAACTGACGAAAACATCATACCTGCATTGAGCAACAAGGCAAGATGAAGATGCAGCCATAAATGAGATCTTCAAAACTTTGTTACCGAAGCAGCAGAGGATCTTGAGAGTAGATAATTGACTTTCTGCCTCCTTTCCTTCGTGTTTCCTCTATTAAGGTATAAAAATAAATAAATAAAATAATTCAAAAGCATAAATCTCAAGAAGCTCTGACTTTACGCCAATGACCATCTAGATTTTGAATAACAAAATACGTGCTTGCACGACTTTGAGCAACAATTATGAAAACACTAAAGTATCCCCTTTTTTCTTCTAACATTGATGTGAAGATTTTCTCATGATTTCTTATATTTCTTTGAGTCATTTTCTCGAACACTTAGATCATACAATCTTTAGAACAACTACTACCTCTGGTCAGCTGCTAAAAGTGACACATCAAATAAAATTAATTGAAAACCTACAAACCACGGCAGCTCTAATTTTATATCTCCGGCATGGATCCATTGTGCTTAATCCTCCAAACTTATCCATCTTTGCCAATTGCCAGTAAAAGCATTTAATGAGCTAAGTTCCATTGTAGATTTTAAAATTAAAAGAAGTACCCACTGCTCAAGTGCTCATATTAAGATCATCTTTGCCAATTGCCAGTAAAAAAACAGACCCATGCAGAAATCTTTCAGTAATCAGCAACAAATTTTACAATCTTTAGCGAAGCATTTAATGAGTTAGGTTCCATTGTAGATTAAAAAAAACACTAAAAAAAAGTATCCAATTGCGCAAAATGATATTAAGATCCCGCACTCTAACTAAAGCACGGAATCTCTTAATAAAACCTAGCTCAACATTTAATTATACAATTGTAACTTAAAATGCACCATGCAAAATTATTATAACAGATGTATAAACGCCATGTCTCTCCATATTAGAAAAAAATGGACCGGATTGAACTGCTTGAAATAACATTGGATTTGCGTTTGTATTTATGATCCTTCTTAGTGCATGTCTTTTTTTTTTTTTTTCACGAGGACATATTTTTAAATTGTGAGATTTAAGGGAATAATTTGATAAGTTCCTTAAATCACATGGTTTTAGAATTTATTAAAAATAATTTTTTTTAAACCGTAAAGTTTAAAAGTGAGTCCCACTAAAAAAAATTAAGAATTTCTGCACTTTGAAAAAAATTATATATTTGACTTAAGCAATCAATTGATTAAAAAATAAATTAAATTCAATGAAATGAAATATTTGCATAGTAATTTAAATTTTAATATAGGGTACATATTTAACTATAATTTATTAGATAAAATTGATAAAATACATAGTTAATGCTTGCAAGTGTGTCAGTTAATAGCATCCACAGTATATATAAAAATTGCTATTTTGGTGAGAAAATAATGTTGTTATTTCTTAATTAAAATTTCACTACAATGTTTGTTGTGATTTTGGACTCGATGAATAACAAATAATTGATAATTTAATCAAGCACTCACAAGATAACTTCAAATAAAAAATAAAAAATACATTCAACAAGAACAAAACAAAACAGAGGATTTAGTTAGTTGAGCGCGGTGTGTACATTCAGAGGAGCAACAGATAAGAAATAGATTTATCTGAGTCTGGAAACAGTGACTGTTTAGTCTCCAGAATACAGGGAATCTTAAAAAAAAAACTCTTTAAAATGACCAAGAAAACCTGATGGAAATCACAATTGTTCCCCCTCTAGTCAACAGCACTTTGCTGAGACTGAGCTGCCAAAATAACAGCTTGATTCTTGCATTTTCGCACTAAAGAACATGAGACTTGCTTGTGCAATGAGTCTTGCCCAGTTTTCTGTTCTTCAAACTTTTCAAAAGCCTCCAATGCTCATATTCTGCATTATGCTTAATCCTCCAAACTAACCCATCTTCGCCAATTGCCAGTTAAAAAACAGACCCATGCAGAAATCTTTCGGTGATCAGCAACAAATTATGCAATCTTTAGTAAAGCATTTAGTGAGTTAGGCTCCATCGTAGATTTTAAAACTCAAAAAAAAAAAAAAGAATCCAATTACTCATTATGATATTAGATCCTGCACTCTAATTAGATCTTGCACTTTAACTAAAGCACGGAATCCTTAATGAAACCTAACTCAGAATTTAATAATACAATTTTAAGTTAAAATGCACCTTGAAAAATTATTATAACAGATATATAAATGCCATGTCTCTCCATATTAGAAAAAAACTGGACCGGATTGAACTGCACAAAATAATATTGGATGAATTAGACTAGATTATATATATACTTTTTTGGAAGAAATTGTATATTTAACTTAACCATTCAAATGATTGGAAAACATATTAAATTACATTCAATGAAATATCCACCACCATTAAGGAAATCATCCTCATATTCAATCACAGCACAAACAGCAAATCCGATTAGGTTTGTGCTACAGCAATGTTGAAACAGCTCAATAGGTATTGAAGATCCTGAACCATGGCTGCTGAACCAATCAGGAATTCGACTACCAGGTAAACAAATGTTGATTCCATGTAGTTTCCTAAATTCCTGTAACATAAAAACCATGATTTCAGATTTTGACAAGAAGAAGAAAAGAGAAAAATAATTGCATTCCTTTTCATAGAATTATCTCAGTGATGCAATTGCCATATGCAGAGTTATTAGTGGTAAATCTGCCAAAATATTGCTGAATGTTTCATTCGGCTTCAGGCAATCAGTAAATATTGGCTCCATACGTGGATCTGCTAAAATCTGGAAGGGTGCACTTCCAAGAGAGTGTTTGGATGTCGTTTCAAGTATGGATATAGGTAGTTCTTCTGGACATGATGGAAGCTCTGGCAATGATTGGAGCCGCTCACAATGACTTTGTATCTAACAATTGCACACATAAAGTAAGTTCTGGCAATGAATGAAACATTCTGCAATTGCTCAAGTAAAGTTCTCTCAGCTGTGAAATTTGCTTAATACTTGCAGGGAAACTACCAAAGTCATTCCCAGTTACACGCCCAATATCTTCAGGGATTTC
This sequence comes from Citrus cavaleriei, assembly GCA_030448925.1. Classification (NCBI taxonomy): domain Eukaryota; kingdom Viridiplantae; phylum Streptophyta; class Magnoliopsida; order Sapindales; family Rutaceae; genus Citrus; species Citrus cavaleriei. The sequence continues at coordinate 31,349 of JAUJEN010000566.1, forward strand.
CATGACATCACAGTTACTTAAGTGAGATCCATACTTGAAGCAAAGATAAACCTGACATTATTGGAGGCAATACCAAACCTCTGCATCCACGAAATGAAAGCTTTATAACTTCATTTAAATATGCAATAGACGATGGTGGTTTACTAATGGCCAATCTCTTAGCAAAGAGACACTTCAAGGATTTTAAGTTTCCCAATTTCTCAGAGATAGTGTCGGTGATACAACTGCCATATGCTGAATTCTAAGTTGTGAATCAGCTAGAGTATTCTTCTTGTTTGCCAATGACAGATATGGAAACTATTTAATTCAAATAAAATTGGAGGAGCTAATGAGAGTGAATGGACCTGACCTTTATCAGAACTTGTGATGAAATCGCAGCAGCGTCTCACTGCTCTTCCGATTAGCAATTATGAAATAATTTCTATAGTGTAATTACAGCAATGATAAAGAACACATACAAACTCTGAGTCATTATTCAATAATTTTCCTGGGACCTTGTCCTTGTTCAGGTAAGTATTTATATGCTTACTGTTTCAATCTTGGAGCATCTTTCCTTGTTTATGCATTTGAAAAATCTCTTAGCTAATGCGTTCTCGAATCAAACACAGGTATAAACTATAGCATATACACACAAATCTCATCTGCATTATAAGGTCGAGTTTTCTTTTTCACATGAATTGGAGTTAAAAGGTTTGAATTTCTAATTGCATTGTGATAAATCTTGAATATCTCAATTCATCCAGACTTTTGGTTTTCTATTTCTACTGACTAGTATACTAGATTCATTGGATGCATTGAATCAAGAACTAGCAAGACAACTGGAAATCAGAATCAAAGACATACAGCAAAAACAAAACAGAGGATTTACTTGTGTAAATATTTAGAGTCTGAAAATACTATTTTCCCTTATTTCATTCATTCTACAAGTTACACTTAAATAGAATGTAGAAAACAAACTCCTAATAGATATCCCCTAATTGTAGGATACTTATCTAAACTTGAATTTAAAAAAAAGATTATCTAAAACTTTATTCTGATAAGACTTTCAAACTAACTGAAAAATCCTAACTTCTTGACACTCCCCCTCAAGTTGGTGCGTAGATGTCAATCATTCCCAACTTGCTGACAAGATGTCCAAAGTTAGTTTTGAGGAGTCCCTTGGTTAGGATATCTGCTGTTTGTTGTTTTGTTGGAACAAACAATAGGCAGATAATCTTATTCTCAAGTTTCTCCTTGATGAAGTGACGGTCAATTTCAACATGCTTGGTCCTATCATGTTGCACTGGGTTATGTAATGCTGATTGTCGCTTTGTTGTCGCAGATAATCTCATGTAGAACTATAGGTCTTCTCAAATCCTCTAGAACTTGTTTTAGCCACAATACTTCACAAAGCCCATGTGCCATAGCTCTAAATTCAGCTTGCAACCACATTTTGTTTTTACTCCTCCAAGTCACTAAATTACCCCACAAAAGTGCAATAGCCAGTAGACTTCAGAATCGAACCTGCCTAATCAGATCGCATATACCTCAATTCCTCTATTCTCTGCTTTTTCTAAACAAAAGTCCCTTTCTGAGTACTTTTTAGATATCTAAGAATTTCAAGATGTTCTTCCCGAGGATGATGCATGAAGCGACTTACTATACGACCGGTCTAGTATGAGACAAGTAAATAAGTTTTCCCACCAAATTCGATATCGTGCATCCACTAAGGCTTTTTCTCCTTCACCTAGTTTTAGATTGTACTCGTGTATCAATTGGTTTGCGCCCACTCATTCCAGCTTTCCTTCAATAAATCAAGGATGTATTTCCTTTGAGACAACTATACCTTTCTTGAACGAGCAACTTCCATTCCAAGAAAGTATTTCAAGGCACCTAAGTCCTTGATTTCAAAATCGTAGGCATTGCTTCAATCATTCCATTTCAACTAAATCATCTCCAAGAAGAATAATGTCATCCACATACACTATAAGCATGATTTTACCTTTAGAAACTCTAGTGAACATTGTGTGATCACCGACTTTGTCTCAGAACCTTGTCTGCTCACAACAGTAAATTTCTCAAACCAAGCCTAGGCGATTGTTTGAGACCATATAAGGACTTTTGCAACTTGCACACATTTGACCTAAATTTTTCGGAGAAACCGGAGGAGGATCCATGTATACTTCCTCTTTTAAATCCCGAGAAATGCATTCTTCACATCCAATTGTTGTAATGGCCAATTTAGGTTTGTGAATAGACAAGAGAACTCGATTTTAACTTTGGTGCAAATGTCTCGAATAGTCAATCCCATAGGTTCGAGTAAACCCTTTGCCACTAAAGCCTTGTATCTCTCAAGTGAACCATCCGAATTGTATTTGACAAGAATACCCACTTGTAGCCAACTGACTTCCCTTTAGGCAAATTGACCACCTTCCAAGTCCGATTCTTCTCAAGAGCATTCATCTCTTCAAGGACAAATGCCTTCCATTCGTGTACACTTAGAGCATCCCGTATTCTTTGGAATTTTTACACTAGAAAGTTGTGAGGTAAATGCATAGAAAGGAGGTGATAGGTTGTGATACGAAACAAAGTTAGACAATGGGTATTTGACACAACTTCTAGTACCTTTCCTTAGAGCAATAGGTATGTCCATCACTAAGAACCGAGAATTTGAATTTAACTCACAAGAAGGATTAGAATTAGAATTACTTGAGGAAGAAGTCTGATTTGACCTCGATTGGAATCATGGCCTCTTTCTCTTCTTTGATTAGTACCCTTTCTTGACTAAACAATAAACTCAGTTGTTTATTACCTGCCTTTGCACACAAATCTTCTAATGGCACATTAGAAGGTCGAGTTGATTAGCATTTACATTATCGATTTAGTGAGGTTTTCTTGTGGTTCGGTGCATTAGGTTCTAATATGGGATCAAGAATGGTAACCGTATAGCAGTGTTTGGAACATGTACGACAAAGATTAGTTCGTGTATGGCAGAGACTTTTTTGGAGTGAGTCTAGCAAAGAAATAGGGGTTTCTAGGTGAATAGTGTTAAAGATAGAATCTTCACTCCTATTCTCCCCGAAGATGATTATTTACATAATATCTTCGTTTTCAAAAAATGTAACATCCATGGTAACAAACATTTTTTAAAAATAGGATCAAAACATTTATAACCCTTTTGTGTTGGAGAATATCCAACAAAATGCATTTTCTAGCCTTTGAGCAAGTTTGCCCCGATTCGTTGTGAATATGGACAAAAGCAACACAACCGAATATTTTGGAAGTGTGACTGAAATTCGAGGTAGAGAAACATTGATTAAAGAAATCGATGGAGTTTGAAATTGTAGAACTTTTCAAGGCATTCGATTTATCAACAAAGGCGTGAGTACAGCTTCCCCACAAATACATAGGAACTTGAGTTGTAAAAAGTAAGGATCTAGCAACTTCAAGGAGATGCTTATTTTTGCGTTCAACAATTCCATTTTGTTGGGGGTATCCGTCATGAACTTTGATGAAATATGCCATTTTCCACAAAATAATCTCCCAAAACTTGTTAAAGTATTCTTTACCATTGTCGAAAACTTGAATTTTAGTTTGAAACCGAGTTTGTACCATGTTGTTAAAAGTTTTAAAAATCATTCTATCTGATTTTTTCCTTCATTAAATATACCCAAGAAATACGGGTATGATCATCAATGAAGGTAATAAACCATCTTTTTCCCGTTAATGTAGAAATTCTATTAGGTCCCCAAACATCACTATGAATCACAAAAAGGTTTTGAGGCTTTGTAGGGTTGGGAAGGAAATGATGCATGATGTTTTGCTAATTCACAAATTTCACATTTAAAGGAAGAAGAACTTTTATTAGCAAACAAGTTGGGAAATAAATATTGCAAATCGAAAACTAGGATGGCCTAACCTAAAGTGCCACAACAAAACTTCATTGTCATTATTAATAGCGTAAAAATTGAAACAAGTACGTGGAGGTTGTCGTCTCAAACTTGGTACTTCTTCAAAGAAATACAGCCCCCCTTTGTCTAATCGCCAATCATCTTCCCGAGGTCAAATCCAAATTCACAATGATTTTGGAAGAAATTAACACAACAGTTCAAGAGTTAATTTGCTAATAGACAAAAGATTGCAAGATAGGTTAGGAACATGTAGAACATTATGAAGAGTGAGAGTGGAAGAAAGAATGATAGACCCTTTTCCAAAGAATAAAAAAGGGATCCGTCAATGATCTTAATATTTTGATTTCGCACATGGCTTATAGGCGTAAAACAAAGATGGAGAGCCTCATGTGATCGGTTGCTCTGAATCGATAATCCAAGAACAAGGATTCAATGATGACAAACAAGGGCAGCAGAAAAGATAATTACCTTTTGAGCTAATGAACAAGAGGGAGATGAATTGAAGGATGAGGATTGAAACAATTTATACAAGTGCTCTAATTGATCCTCGGTGAAAGGTGATGACTCAAGAACTGATTGCTCTTGATCCAAGTAGCTTGAAGGCTCGTCCATCACCTCCTTGTTTCTTCTTCACATGAGGAGGCTTGCCATGAAGCTTCCAAAGAAGTTTCTCTTGTATGCCAAGCCCTTTTAAGTCGCACTGGTTTCTTTGAATTCCTTCGATCTCCATCAGTTCAGTTGCCTTTGAAACAAGAGCGTAACTCTCTGAACTCTCTACTTCACGGTGGCTTTAACATCATTAAGCATGACATTCCGTCAGCTTTTTCTCTTACCTCGTAAAACACTTCTCAATAGATGGAAGGGGTTTCGCCGCCTCACTTCGCCTAAATCACGGTTTAGCCCACCAAGAACACATATACTCATTTTCCAACATCTTCTTATACCTTACACTATCACTTTCATCATAGCAAAGATCTAATTCCCAAAGGATCAATTCATTATAGTAAGTCAGTGACCTCCGATTACCTTGCTTGATCGCCACAATGAAGTTTTCAACTCAAATATCCGAGATGAATTTTCTAAATCGTAATAGGTATCTCTGATCAGCATCCCACACCGCCTTGGGTAAGAATGATAAGGCTTACCAATCCTAGGCTCCATTGAGTTTATCAACCACGCAATAACCATTGAATTTGGATCTCCAAGTCAAGAGAAGGATCTCCAATGGTTTTGTTACTTCACCACCAAATGCCCTTTTCCCTTTCCATCAATTACCAACTTAACGACCGTGCTCTAAGTAATTTTTCCATTGAATTTATGAACAGCTTAGTTGCAAAGAAGAGCTATCCTCGGTTATATTCGATCAGCAATAAGGAGTTGTGGTGTTACTATCATCATTTTCTAGAGATGCCGATGAGCTCTTTCAGCTCCATGGCGCTTTTCACCATTGAAAAATAGACCTCTAAATATTCATTGCTCTGATACCATGTAAATATTTAGAGTCTGAAAATACTATTTTCCCTTATTTCATTCATTCTACAAGTTACACTTAAATAGAATGTAGAAAACAAACTCCTAATAGATATCCCCTAATTGTAGGATACTTATCTAAACTTGAATTTAAAAAAAAGATTATCTAAAACTTTATTCTGATAAGACTTTCAAACTAACTGAAAAATCCTAACTTCTTGACAACTTGGTTCAATACGAACTGACATTCGCAGGGGCAGCATATCAGAGACGGCCTTATTTCAACCTGGAAAGCATCATGATCTTCACTCAAGATTACTGTGTGAAGATCATGATGCTCCCTCAAGGAATTTGAATCTAGAAAGAACTCTCAAAATGGCCAAGAAAATCTGGATGAGAATTACTGTGTTGCCCCCTCTAACCGCCAGCTTAATTATACAAAGTTAAAACAGGATTTTGCTGATCTGCCAAAATGACATGTTCACACACCAAGGAACAGAAGAAAAAGCCTTCAATAGATTGCTTGCCGCAAAAAATCTGTCTCGATTTTCTGCTCTTCAAACTTATGTGAAGCTATTGAAGCTCATCCGTGCCGCTAACGGCTCTCATAGTGTATAAATACACACCCAACATGCTGACAAGCCACCAAAAACTACCAGATTCTAGGCCTTAGGAGCGAGCAATAACAGAATGCCTCGGTGGTTATACATTTGAAGCTGGGCACTGACCAAGAAAATGTATTCAAATTAGTGTATTTTCTAAATGTTTGTAGTTTGACACTATTAGTTAATTAAGGACAGTAAATAAAAAGATAATGCACAAACATCAAAACCTAAAATTAGTTATAATGCCGGGACCTTGAAGTATAAATTGCAAAAGAACATCATTAATATGCTTGTGCTGAAAATTGCATTAACCAAACAGAACATTACACCTCGATGCTTATATATGAAGTAAAAGGGTGTCTAGCCCGAAGGATTATTTTTTGCCTACTCTTACTAAGGAAAACAACAATGGAGGATTAAAACATGAGATTCAAAAGAAAAATCCGAATTAATTAAAACCACAACTTATTACATTTAGTTTTAGCCCAAAAAAAAAAAAAATTCTTTAATGCAAATAAATAAATCCAAAATAAGAAAGCAAATTAATAATGAAATATACATTAAATGAACAGGGAGGTTCATTAAAGCAAGGGCTTGAAATGATGAAAATCTTAAATTTTCAAGCAATGTAATTCACTAAATAACATCAAAACTTCATTTCTGTTATCAAAATTTGTATGAATGAATGGAAGAAATACGAATTTGTACAGCACAATTTTTGAAAAGTGTAAGATTTTCTCTGTTTTTTTTCCCTTGAGAGAGAGAGGTTATTACGAATAATAATAAACAGGATAAAGAAATAGAAATCAATTGGAGCATTGGACTTACTGAACAAAAAGGAATATAAATAAACAAGTGACTCTGTTGATTTGGTCTCTGCAAATTCTCTAGGGACCCGGTTCCGATTCCTCTTGATGAGAACTCGCTTCAAATTCCACTTCATCAGAAGTTCCACTTGTGCTTGTCTTATCATCCAATTTCCAAATTTGGGTAGCAAAGTTGAGAGTAAGGTTGTTGGGTTTGGTCTTGTCGGGACTTGCATACACTGGACACAACCCACAACATAATACCACATTGGACTTTGAGAGGAACTCAAATGAGACGGTTGTATGGTGGTTATCATCAGGAAACCTAACATTCCCGCATGGACTAAATCCAAGCATGACATGATCTGTTTTAGTTATCTGAAAACTATCCCAAACACAAGAGCGACGAACATGTTTTCTTTCAGAGAGTGCTAATTTCAAAGGTGTATTGACAGTGGACATCAAACAAGTAACATGAACTTTTAGATCCAAGAACAGCACAAAGAGCAAATCCCATCAAGTTTTGACGAAAATGCTGAGGCAGTTGAAGAGTTATTTCGGATCCTGAAATTTGATTGCTGGACCACTCCGCAATTTTGCTCCAGGGTAAGAGTATACAGCATTCCTGTAAAATCAAATTCATGATTTCAGATGTGATGAAGACCGATAGACTGAGAAAAGAGAGAGAATTGCATACCATTTCCAATTCAGTAAAATCGTCTCAATGATGCAATTGCCAGATGCTTAATCCTTAGTTGTGAATCTGCCAAATTCTTGTTGTTTGCTTCATCTAGTTTCAAGCAATTAGTAAACCGGAAATCAATGGACGATCTCTGTCGTGTCCATAATTTATCTTCATTTTCATGGGAGAATTTGGATAGCTTTTTGAGTAAGGAAGCATCTAGATCTTCCACAGATGACGTAATATCTGGCAAAGATTTTAGCCGCTTGCAATTACTTGCATCTAATCTTCTTCAGATGTAATGGGAGCTCTGGTATTGACTGAAGCATATTGCAATTCCTCAAGTAAAGATATCTCAACTGTGAAAATTGCTTGATACTTGCAGGTAAACTCTCAAGGTTATTTTCACATAGATCTAATGTTTCCAATGAGTATATACAGCCAATCTCTTGTGGAATAGCTATTAAAACACATCACTTAAATTTAGCAATCCCAAAGGAGATAAAAATGATAATAACAATGCAGGCAATGACACCAAACCTATGCATCCTTTGAACCAAAGTTTTTTAAATTTGTTTGAATCTGCAACAGAGGATAGTAGTTGACTAATGGCTGATCCATGTGAACCAATGTACTCAAAAGATTTTAAATTGCCATTGATATTTGGCAAATTATCTAGTTCAGAACAACTCCCTAAGCCCAGCACTTCAAGCTCTCCTAGATTTTCAAATGAAGACGGCAGCTACTCTGTAATTGTAGTCCTGCCTAAATTGATTTGATTTAATGTTTCATTTTCTCCATGCTTTCTGGGAAACTCTCAAGGTTTAAGCACTCGTAAAGAGAAATGCCCAATCAGAGATTTCAATTTACAAAAATTCTAGTTGAAACCCTCTTCAGCCTTGAACAACTATCCAAACTGAACACTTGAAGATTAGTTAGGCACTCTAATGATGAGGAAACTTCTTCTATTGCAGTTTCGTGTAAGTCCAGATCTGTTATATTCCCAGAAATCTGTGGAAACTCTGTGAAATTAACGCAAGATGAGAAATCCATAGCTATAGGAGAAACAAAATGAAGGTTGCTTGGGAAGGACCTAAGACTTTTGCAGCCCCTGAAACACAACCTACTAAGATGGTTGAAATTCTGGATGGATGAGGAAATGTAAGAATATCCTGTACAATTCAAAATATTTGTTCTCTCAAGATTTGGGGCTTCTGATAGGTTTGGCATCCTAAGGAGATATTGGGAATGGCGGAGATCAACAGATTTTAACACGAAAGCTTTCTATAACAAAAAATAAACAAAGACCATTAAACTAGTATCAATGAATTACATAATTAATTATGTGTTGTATTAAGAAAGAAAAATTTAATGTTCTAGTATTAGTACACCTACCTTTTTTTCTTCCCAAATTTGCTCAACTTTACTGTAAGGCAAACTGAGCTCAATAAGATTCTCTGGTTCAAAATCAAAAGGCAGTGTTTTCAAAGGATATTCGTGTCAATGGAGATATCTCAATTCTTCAGGAAGATATTCTAGACCTTGATCAAGATGCACTTTAGAGCTCATAATTGGAATATCATTATGCTTGGGCATATAGAATTTAAGCAATCTAAGATTGGACATATTTGCAAAGGTTTGAGGACTTAGATGTATATTGTTTATTTTTGACAAATCAAGGAGTATGCCTTCAATTTTATTGGTACCCTTCCAAACAACAGTAAAGAATGAGCAAGCATATAAAATCTACAAAAACTTTTGAAAAATTGATTAAAGGCTTCCTAATTGAAAATAAAATGTGAATTTGTTATTTTTTTTAAAATTTATTCAACATTTGAACTCACTAGTGATCAGCCTCTTCCTTTCTCCTTGATTTATAGGCTTTTTCATTTCTCTTTTATCTAAAAGTTCAGAAGATAAACGTTTAAAAAATTCATAAACCGAAGTACATGAGATGCTCTATTTAATCTACTTTTCGGTGATTGCAAATGATGCTCTCATTTAAAAGTGTCTGTAGGAGCCAAAAATGTTTAATTGCCTAAATAGCTAGCCTCGGCTTTTTAGTTTGAAAGATATGTTTTTCTATTACTAAGAATCTGAGATGCTCCCGAGTTTTAAAAGAAATGATATTATACTGAATCACTATAAAAATTAAATGAGCCAATGTTTTGGTTGTTTCGTCCAAAAAAGTAACATTGACTGAGGATGTCTTTGGTAATAACAAATTTACTGAAAACATGTGTATGGGAGGAATTTGATTGTGCATATATTGTTGACATATAAAAGTCAAATAGATAGATTCTCACCTTATTTTTCTTTAATACATGATAGACGTCCTTGTGATCCCACAACCTATTACATTTGCTGATAGAGTTTTGGCGAACAATGGTCTGTACCCATTTCTTGCAATAAATCATGCATTTGCAGCTCATTATAGAATATTGTAATGAGTGACTTATCAACAAGAGCGTCTTGTGATGTAGGATCATCTTGTATCCTTCTCACAAAGTCTATATCTTCTCCTTTGAAGAAACAGGCAATGTCAAGAAATGTTTTCTTCTCTTCCAAATTTAGCTCATCATAACTGATTTTCAACACATTATAAATGTTAGGTACAGAAATCAGTTTCAAGTTTTGCAATTTAACCTTCCATTGTTGTTTGCTCTTTTGATAAAGAGAAGAACCCAAAACTTCAAGAGCTAATGGATTGCCATCGGCCGAATGCACCACCTCCTCTAAGAGCTACGAAAGATCATGAGAGCAATTCTTTTCTCTAAAGGCTTTTCTACAAAAGAGCTCGAGGGCTTTATTGTGTTTCAATCTCTTGACCCCATAAATGTTATTCGCTCCACACGTATCAAGTACTCCTTTATCTCTCGACCTTATAATGATTCTACTTCCACCACTAAATTGTAACCCTGTAGCTAAGCATTTTAGTTCTGTGAATTCATCATGAACATCATCAAGAACAATCAACACTTTCATGAGTTGGAGCCTCTTTTTGATTCTTTGAGGGATGATAGCAGTTCCTATTTTCAGATTTTATCCTAACACTTCAGAAATAACCTCATCTTGATCATGTATTACTCCCTTCTTGTTTGATTCTTGTCTTACGTTTCTCATGAAGCACTTGCCTTGAAAGTCTCTGGAAATTTGGTGGGAAACAGCACTAGCAATTGTTGTTTTACCAATACCGCCCATGCCCCAAATTCCTACAATTTGAACATCATGCAATCCAAGAGATAGTAATGATTGAATTTTCCCAATTCGTGAATTTAATCCAACAAAGTCATCTAAATCAGCTGAGTCTGACATCTTCCAATTTCTTGGAAATATCTGCAATAATCTTTTCGACAAGTTCGGCCTCATTCCTACCAAGTTTTGTTAAGATGAGAAAAAACGATGAGTCAAAAGTCAAAACTAACCAAGCTAGGTTATAAAGCAAAAGTGTGCTTTCATTGACAAAAACAGAGGCCGTAAATTTTATTGATTTAAAAAAAAAAAAAAAGAGTTCTAATACTATTGGATACAAGGAAGGAAGAGTCAGGAAGAGTTACCTAGATTCAGTGGAATCATATCCAGATAAATTTGATCCTTCAGTCAATGCATCCCTCCATTTCTGAACCTTATCTGGAAAGTTGTTTTCGTGGTGAACAAAAGCTTCTCCAGAACTCCTCCTCTGTTTTCTCACATCAGATGGATCTACTTGATAGAAAACCGGTATAACAATTTTGCCATTCATTTTCTTGCAATCAAGAATATTGACAAGTTCATTGAGGCACCATTTGGAAGAGGATAATTACCGAAATATCTGATGTTTCGACTGCAATAAAAAGGGCAGGCGAATTCTCATCACCTTTGTTAAGTTCTTCACCATCAATGAAGAATTGTATTTTTTCCGATGTAAAGCTGCAGCTAGATGGCTAGTAAAACCATTACAAGTATCTTCCCCTCGGAAACTGAGGAAGACCTCGTATTTGCTATGAGCAGTAAGGCTAGAAGAAGAAGAAGATGGAAAACACATTAAATTTTTTAAAAGAAACAGAGATTCTTAAGAGAAGGTGTAACAATAAAATATTTCAGGCATAAACCGTAATCTATATTCTTCCTTCTCTTCAAAATTGAAATTAACATGATTAATATTCAACCTTTGAAATAGACTGACTTCTGCCCGTTAATTGTTCTTTGACTTTTTTGGACTTCTTCCTATCAGATATTTCTACATTTACCTGAAGTGAAACTCAAGTCTAGTACTTTAAAGTCCGACGAGACAACCCCGATAATTGAGGAAACCACATAGTCCGATTAAGAAACAACTAGTTTTACCACTGAGTCAGTTTATCGAGCACTTAGATGGCAGTCTTTAGAAACAATATCAACCAAAACCCAATCATATTAATTAAATTTCAGAATCAACAAACCCATTTTTCTCATAAAACTAGATGCATCTACAATTGAAGAAAGAGAGACACTGCCTTATAAAACAAAAACTGCAAAGGATGAAAAACACGACGAAGGCCGGTTTCATCACTTGTGCTTTGACATCGGAATTTTACCGCCACTTCCAATGACTGATTTACGAAGTTGTCTTCATGGGCTTCGAGCTTTTTATTGGGCCTCGGTGGGTCATTTTTCAGGTTAATCATGGTCACCTCCAAAGTGGCGGAGCTAGACTTAAGTCACTAGACTAATGAAGTTATGGGACAAATTAACTTTGAGTGGTTCTTCTAAAAAAAAAAAAAAAATTTTTTTGAGTGGGGACTATTAGGACCCTTTTGTGTCAAGAAGATGATAGTTTTTTTTTTTTTTTTTGTCTGAAATTTAAATATGTTTGAATGTTACTGAAGACTAAATAAATCTAAATACAGATATCTGAATAGTATGTTTGTTTTTAATTTTTAATGTTAGAATGTAACTAGTAACTTGTTTGTTTTTATAAACTTAATATATCTTAAATCTAATATTTTTACACTTATGACCTTGAAGTGTTATATATACTTAGAAGTTTAAATAGGTATATATTGACAATGCTATCAAGTACAATTGTATTTATATATTGTAAATATTTCAAAGGTAAGCATTCGATTTATAATTTATGAAAAATTATTTTGATAAATTATTTTTTTACAATTTAACATTACATTTATACATAAAAAAAATGTTATCTAATAATAAAGAATTTGCCTAAAATTTAAATTGGATGTATGTTAAGTATTTATTCCAAGCCCACGGAGGACAAGGCAAAAAACATTTTGGGGACAAATTAAAAATTTCCCAAGTATTTGGACTTCTAAATCAGTAAGAACCCAAAATTGAAGGAGAAATCTTTAATTAATTCAAGCATTATAAAAATGTCTAAACAATTTTCTATTCAGCAGTTTCTTGCATCTCTAAATTAATTTTAGCTCGATTAAAGTTTGATGAGAGAAGTTCTAAAACGGATCCTATAGCATTAATTCTTTTCAGAAGCTTTGGTTAAATGACATCTCGAAGAGATCGGACTCAAAGATAGACCGTGGGGGCACAGTTCTTTTTTAAAATATTTTTTTGATGATTATCTTAGAAAAAATATTTTATTCATTATTTATAAAAATGCCCTAGGTTAATTGTGAAATTTTGAAAGTGCCACATGTAATTTTAAAAAATTTCATGTTGCCCTTAACTTAAATGTCTAAATCTAAATAATTTGATTAGTTATTATAATTTCATAAAAATCAACAAAGACAAAAAGGAAAACCACCTTTATCAAATAAAATTTATTAAAAAATCAATTAAAGTAAGTGAAATCTCAACTTTACTCTTTCTTTCGTCTCTTCCATGAAATAAAGTGTGGTGGGTGGAATCCATAGCAGATTAGGCAATTTGCGTTTCAAAGAATTGTCACCAAAGTTTCATCAATTGTCACCAGTGCGTGAATTTCTTCTCACTTTCTTCATTTGCATTGCTTGATGTTTTAAAATTGTAAGTTTATTAATCCTAAGTTTTTATTATTTCATTGTTTTTTACATTTTAAAATTGCTAATTTTATTATATATTCATGTTTGATTTTTGTGTTGCCATATATGAATATTTTTGCCATTATTAAAAGACTTAAGAACAAATTAATTTATTAAGATTAGTACACTATACAATGAAATTTTAATGAAGACTCATAATATTTTGTCTAATTCTGTAACTGTAATTTTCATGTATATTTTTTTATGAAGAAATTTTTCTTTGAATGATAAATATCATACTTATTCGATAAATATATTTCTTTGAACAGTCATGGATAAATATTTAAGAAAGAATTCAGCAACTGCAACCTCATTAGGAAAAATGAGTGGCAATTCAAAAGAAAAAGTTAGTCTTAATTTGCATGATCTTCCAAGGGATCCTGGTTTACGAACAGTAATTTCAAAGTTAGATCCTAATATTCAAGATGAAGTTTGGAGAGCTTATTTGCAAATGGGTCCTTTTCAACCTCAGAGCCATGATTTTCCTACTAGGTTGTTAGGAGAAAAATCACGACGATTTGTCCGGGGTTGGTTTGATAATTATCCTGATTGGTTAGAATATAGTATAGTAAAGGAGGCAGCTTTTTGTCTTTATTGTTATGTTTTCAGAGAAGAAAATGGTAGTCAAGGGGCTGGTCCATGCTTTACTGGTGAAGGGTTTATAAATTGGAAGAAAAAAGAAATGCTGAGACATGTTGGTGGTGTAAATAGTGCTCATAATATAGCTAGGCGTCGTTGTGAATCATTGATGAATCAAAAGGCACATGTTGCTACATTTTTCTTTAACCATTCTAAAAAAAATTAAAAGGGAGTACTAACTTTGTTTAACTGCTGTAATTGATTGCATTCGATTTCTTTTGAGACAAGGCCTTGCATTTCGTGGTAATAATGAATCTCAAGGCTCAGATAATAGAGGAAACTTTCTTGAGCTTTTACAATTTCTTGCTGATCACAATGAGGAAATTAAAGGTGTTATTTTCAACAGTGCTCCAGCAAATCTCCAAATGACATCCCCTGATATTCAGAAACAAATTGTAAGTGTTTGTTCAGCTGAAACTTCTAGAGCTATCATTAAAGAAATTGGCGACTCTTTATTTTCTGTTATGATTGATGAATCTCGTGACATATCCACAAAAGAGCAAATGGCAATTGTGTTGTGTTATGTGGACAAAAGAGGACATATGGTTGAACGTTTTATTGGTATTGAACATGTTATTGATACTAAAGCTATCTCTCTCAAAGCATCACTCGACACAGTATTTGCTAGACATGGATTAAGCATGTCTAGTATGCGTGGGCAAGGATATGATGGTGCTAGTAACATGCAAGGGGGACTTAATGGTTTGAAAACACTCATTCTAAAAGAGAATGAATCAGCTTATTACATTCATTGTTTTGCCCATCAATTACAGTTGGCCCTTGTTTCTGTGGCAAAAAAGCACCAAGAAGTTAATGATCTGTTCAATTTAGTTGCTAAAGTTATTAACATTGTTGCAGCCTCGTCTAAACGATATGAAATCCTTAAAGAGAAGCATGCTATTGCAGCTATCAAGCACTTAAACGGCAGCTTAAAAGTTTACAAGGCATGAATCAAGAGATTACTTTAAAGCGTTTTGGCTACACACGGTGGAGCTCACATTACGGTACATTAATAAGCATTATTACCATGTTCTCATCCATAATTGATGTGCTTGAAATTATTGCAAATGATGCATCAAATTCTGAGCAAAGATTTGAAGCAAATTCAACCTTGAGGTTCATGCAAACATTTGATTTTGTGTTTACTTTATACTTGATGAAAAATATTCTTGGTTTTGCAAATGAATTGTCACAAGCATTACAAAGGAAAGATCAATATATTGTGAATTCCATGAAATTAGTTAGCATTTGCAAACTAGGTCTACAGAGGATGAGGGAACATGGATGGAATTCTTTGCTTAGTCAAGTTTCTTCATTTTGTGAGAAGCATTTTATTAGTGTTCCTGTCATGGAAAATATGTTTCTAACTCCTCGAAAATCAAGGTGTAGAGCGCAAGAGATCACAAATATGCATCATTATCGCATTGACCTATTTTGTGCTATTTTGGATATGCAACTTCAAGAGTTAAACAGTCGTTTTAATGAGGTAAACACTGAATTACTTCTTTGCTTGGATTGTTTATGACCAAAAGATTCATTTGCAGCTTTCAATAAAGAAAAGTTATTGCGTCTTGCTCAACTTTATCCAAAAGATTTTTCTCAAGTTGATCTCATGGCACTAGATACTCAACTTGATGTTTACATAATGGATATGCAGTCTAGTGTTGAGTTTTCAGAATTAAATGGGATTGGTGATCTTGCACAGAAAATGGTTGAGACTAACAAGCACAAGGTGTTTTCATTGGTCTGTTTATTAGTCACATTATCATTACTTCTACCAGTTGCCACTGCCACTGTTGAAAGAGTTTTTTCAACAATGAATTATGTGAAGAATTGACTACGAAGTCGAATGGGAGATGAATGGTTGATAACCTAGTTGTGTACATTGAAAAAGATGGATTTGATTGCATTGATAATGAAACTATTTTACAGCATTTTCAACACATGAAATCCTGTCGAGGAATTCTTGATTAGAACAATTAAAATAAGTTAGTTTATTATTAATTTATATTACACTTGTGATTCTATTTACTGTTATCTAAATTTTCAAAATTTATTCTCAAATTGTATTATATTGTGATTTTTTGTGTTGTGATATAAATTCTTAAAATTATATTACATTTTTAATGTGCTCCAAATCAATTAAATTTCTGGCTACGTCCCTGATTGGAGCATTACTCTTTCAGTTTCAATTCAAGTTCCGTATATCGTAAAGTAACTAAAAATATATATAAATAAAGATTTGTTGTGGCTCAGCTTAATGCTCGGCTTGATTTGTACCCGAAGAACAACGGGCAATGATGAAGGATATGTTTTTTTCGCTGCTTAGCCATACGCGCCCAAAATAACTGTCATAATAGAAATTTGACCAGGACTTGACTTAAGTGAATCACGTAACAGGCGCACTTAAACACAAGAAAAAATGCCACCGTTTTAGTTCGTCAATTTCATAACAGTTTCAATCTTACAAAGAGTGATGAAATTTTTTGTTTAGCTGAGACTTTTGATGAATTTGCAACTGCATCTCACTGGTCTACGGATTAGATTATAATGTGATTACAGGAGGCAGCAGCCACCCGTCAAGTAAAATAAACAAAGGACAATAACTCAAATTTTAGTGACTCTTTTATGATTAATGTGTTGTGATCCAATAATAGCCTTCTATATAGAGAGTAGAGACAGCAAAAGCTATGGTTAATAGCCCTCAAATTTAATGATTTTTCATGTTCACTTTTTATCCAAGTCTTTTGATGCTGAAGCAGTAATGAAGTTTGTAAACTCGAGAAGATATATATATATCATAATCAGGTTCCGACAATTTATTAAAATGTGGGAACGTTATTACACTATGTAATAAAAATCAATAATTACAAATCATTAAAATAAACAAAGATATTGTTTATTAACAATTACATCCTTTTCATTCAAATCAGCCAAACTTCATCCTCACATGATCCAATTTCATTTCATCTTTCATCTTAATTCTTATTTTACTTCAATATCAATTATTGACTACAATCCTTCAACAATAATTAACATCAACTCATACGTATATCAAGAATCCACTTTACCAAAGCCATTGATTTTACCCTTGACATATGTATCTACTAACCATGCTCACCGCTTGAGATATATCGGCCTGGCATACCATAAAGATACATAAGACTACCCACAGCACTAGCATATGGAACACGAGCCATGTAATCGCGCTTCTCTTGAGATTTAGGACATTAAGAAGAGCTTAATTTGAAATGAAGAGCTAGAGATGTACATACCGGTTTAGTTTTGTCATCTATACCGAATTGTTCTAGCACTCTCTTCAAATAAGAATTTTGAGTCAACCATACGCTCCCATTCTTCTTATCTCTACGAATCTCCATCCCAAGTATTCTCTGTGCATCACCCAAGTCTTTCATCTCGAACTCAGAAGCCAGTTGCTTCTTTAATCTTTCGATCTCATCTCTATTCTTCGAAGCTATAAGCATATCGACGACATAGAGTAACAAATAGATGAAAGCTCCATCTGGTATGGCTCGTGTTCCATATTCTAGTGTCAAGGGCCTTATGTATGCTATGATATATCTCAATCAAGAAGATGGTTAGATACATGCACGATCCAGTAAAAGTCACCGAAAGTGGGATTCTTCGATATCCGTATTGACGGTTATTGTTCAAGAAGGATCAGGCAACAATGTGTTGATATTGTGATTCTGATTTCCGAGACCTCGACAAAAGATCAACAACGCCACGATTCACATCGGAGGTCCGGTATTGGAGGTCGATTCTACAATCGACAATTGCTCGGCCCACTACTTAAGCAGAGTACGGGCAAAGAATCGTTGTAAAAAGCTATCCGTCAAAGGCTTGTTGTGTGATTTTGAGTAATCTAGAGAACATCATGCGGTCTTCGTGATAATCAAAGTGCGATATTCCTCATGAAGAATCAAACATATCACGCCGGACGAAGCAATGATGTGAAATATCATTATGAGGAGATTATCGAGAAGTTGTCAAGATCGATACCAAAGATAATCCATCGATATGTCGACGGCTGAGTTAAGTTTCAACATTGAAACTAATTCAAATCCTTCGATTGTTTTAAGATATGTCCTTCGAATCGAACCACGCAGTTTGATCCCAACCTCGCACGAGGGCAAATGGATGCAGCCAATGGATCATTTCGAGGGACGAAGTTCGAGGATCATTAATCGATTTGAATAAATCTTCGCCGAGGTGAGAATTGTTGAAAAGTCAAGCCAAAGCCAACTTTTGCAAGCTTAGCATGCAAACTTCGAAGCAAAATCGAATTGAATTTGTAAAGAAAGAATGGAAAAGGGATGGATTTGAAAATAATAATAATTTATTATATTTTCAATTATTTTATTCTTTCAGATAGTAATTCATTTCTCCTATAAATAGCTAAGGATTTCATTCATTCAAATCATCCCAAAATCATGTTTTATAAGTTTCGAGCTTTTAGATAAGTGAGAAATGTCTTAATTTATCTTTCCTCGCAGAAAGTATATTTTTTTAAGTGAGATTCTACATCAAATATTGACTTTCATTAATTGTTAAATAAAAATTATTCTTTCGCCTCCGGGATGTAGTTTAATTACAACCACGAAATTTCGTGTCTTTTATTTTTCTGTAATTATTTAGTGCGCTTGATTCCGCATTCAAGTATCGAGCGACGGTTCGTGATTGGGATATGGCATCGTTTCACGATACAAGATTATTCCTCAGATATGGTAATCGTTCACATACTGCATCACATTTAATACGGAGACGGCTATTTGTACTTGGGAGACATCAAAGAAGTGTGTATTTTTGCATGTATAGGAAAGTTCTGTCAACAACGGCGATACGAGTGTAAGGATTCTGGTTTTTAATTGGGACTGAGTTCCCGTCTAGTTTCCTGGGAACTTTCCTAGTGCATTTATTCACACGAAATTAACATCATAGAGACTGCTTTTCGTGAAATAGTTCTGAAAAATGGCGTGAAACTTCCGTAATCAGAGATCTATCGAGACTATTTCAAGAGGCACTTCAAAAGGGAGGTAGATTTGTCAAATCACTATTCAAAGACCTATTATAGAGACCGTAAGATCGACGTTGAAAAGCTTCGATGAAAATCAACTTCGCATGGGAGGCGCTTACGGATGCCCTTATTCAAATCGATCTCGATTGTTATGAAAATAAAAGACATTGTACGAAATTCGGGATCGTATTTAACGAGAAAGCGCGCGGTCGATCAGATCTTGTTGACCACGAGGTGAAATACTGTGAAAGCATGGAGGCGCGTGACTTTGGCGACATCGAGGAGAAGTACCGGTGAAAGTCCCGAAAATCGCTTTCATGCAACGAGCCATGTATATGGTTTTCGAACGGGGTGTCAATGCACCATCATGTTTCAAGATTTGAAAAGTTACATTAAAAATCTTCATGAAAATATTAAGGACGTAAGTCAAGTATGATTCTCACATACCACTATCAGAGGAATATAGTCATTTTATGACTACTTGATAAACGGGAAGAGCAAAGTGATCGTTTTAAAGATGTTTGCACAAAGATTGACTAGTTTGTAGATTCGAATAATGATAAAATTCGAACGAGTATCGTCAAGCTTTCGTGAGCAGAGATCGATGAGAAATGTAAGAAGTTGCAGGAGAATTTCGATCCAAATCGGTACATAAATATAGCTCGAGACGAGGTGCCTTTTGTCATGAAAATGACCATTGAGGAAAGATTGTCCAAAGGCTCAAAAGAGATAAGAAACTAAAGAAGAAACATGGCACGGAAAGACGAAGACTCGATTATTCACTAAGTATTACTCCCGCAAAGATACGTATTAGTTCGAAGCGGATACTGATACCAGAGCAACTCATCATTCAGGTCCCATTAAGAATGGTTTACTTGATTTCAAC
Organism: Citrus cavaleriei; assembly: GCA_030448925.1. NCBI lineage: Eukaryota > Viridiplantae > Streptophyta > Magnoliopsida > Sapindales > Rutaceae > Citrus > Citrus cavaleriei. The sequence goes on from JAUJEN010000566.1 coordinate 51,361, forward strand.
ATATCGAATCAAACAGGATTGGAATGATCAACTTTGTCGCACAATGGGGATAGGAACAATTCGGCTCAAAATGTTTGAAGGAATGGTCAGAGAACTCAAAGAGGTTAGATTTATTCCAACATTAAAGAAAAATCTAATTTCTGTGGGTGCTTTAGAAGTTAATGGCTACAAGGTTACTATTGAAGATGGTATAACGGTTTACACGCGGTGATTCTCAAGGGGTTCGGCCATAATCAGATTTATGGGAAGTACAACCGATGAAGAAATGTTATCGAGACAAAGGACACCACTAAGCTACATGTACGACGGACATACGCAGAGAAGTCTTTGCAAACTCGATGAGGTACGGACTCTAAAAAGTACCAAAACCTCAGAATTAAATTTCAGCAAAAGAGGCAAGAAAACAAGGGTCAAGTTTGGTATGCCTAATCACGATACTCGAGATTCTCGAATATGTTCATAAGGATGTGACCAAAGACCCATCAATCGGTGAAAGCCATTATTTGTTACATTTGTTGATGATTTCAGACGTGTGGTGTACACCATGCGAGCAAAGGATTTGAGGTTCTAGAGATTTTCGTGAAATGGAAGAAATTGTGAAACTCAAACCGCAGAAAAGATCAAAGTATTACGATCCGTAACGGTGAATATACTTCTCGATCCATTCTGCAAGTACGCTGTAGAATTCGAGGGTATTAAAAGACATTTCACGGTGAGACATATTCAATGTAACTATGGCGATTAATCGTGATTTCCTTTATCGAGAAGGTACGTGTATGTTATCTAACGCCGTTTAGATAAAAGTTTTCGTCGTTACGCAAGTCACTTGGTAAACCGGCTGTTTCTATTGCAATTTGAGGTAAAACTCCTATGGAAATGTGGGTCAGAAGTATGCACAAGACTACGATTCCTTCGTATTCGGTGTCTAGTTTATTATCATGTCAAAGATGGTAAATCGATCCGTAGAAAAAGCTATCTTTGTGAGATTTAAAGGAGTAAGGCTTCAAGCCGGATCTCAAGACAAAAAGTCAGCAGTAGGTAGATGTTACATTCACGGCTTCAACGATGAAAGCAAGTTCTCAAAGAGGAGAACAAGACCAAAGAGGTATTATGGGTGGAGTTTTATGAACTCCATATGTACAGCTTAGTTCTACATCAAAGAATACTAACTATGAGGACACCTGTAGTCAAGTTAAGATGTTGCTTTTCCGACATCCCACAAAACAAGGTTAAACAATTGACGATGTAGATAACGATGATTTTATAGCAACAAGCGAGGCCAAGAAGAGACATAAAGAAACCCTGGATGGCTTTACTTTCAAAGATATTCTCAGCCTTTTATGACTTCCGCTATCGACGATGACATCCTCAACACTTTCAAGGAAGACACGCTGGAAAGTCGGATCGCTAGCTACTGAGGAAGAGATGAAGTCTCCATCAAAACCAGATGGGAACTTGTAAAGTTACCAAAGTGGAAAAGGGCTATTGGCAATAAATGGGTCTACACCAAAAAGCAAGGATCTCTCGAATAAAAAACTCTTCGACATACAAGGCTCAGGGCAAAAGGTTTTGCTCAAAAAGGCCAAGGTATTGACTACAATGAAGTTTTCTCCATTGTAAAACATACTTCCATTCAGATCCCACTTGCTTTTAATACGAAGCGCAGAGTCGACCAATTGAATGTTAAGACGACGTTTTACATGGAGATTCGGTAAGGAACACGATCATCGTGTTTACTTTAAAAGACACCCATGGAGCTTTCATCTATTTGCTACTCTATGTCGACGATATGCTTATAGCTTCAAGAATGTAGACGAGATCGAAAGATTAAAGTAACCGCTCGAAGTTCGAGATAAAAGACTCGTGGGTGATGCATTTAGAATACTGGGATGGAGATTCGTAGAGACAAGAAGAATGGGAGCGATGGTTGACTCAAAAGTCTTATTCAAGAGATAGAACGATTCTGCATGGATGACAAAATCTAAACCCAGATGTACATCTCTAGCTCCTCATTTCAAATTGTTCTTCTTCATGTCCTAAATCTCAAGCAGAGCGCCATTACATGGATCGTGTTCTATATGCTAGTGCCGTAGTCTTATGATGGTATGCACAAGGTCCGATATATCTCAAGAAGGAGTATGGTTAGTAGATACATGCACAATCCGGTAAAAATCAATGGTCATAAATGGATTCTTCGATATCTGATAGGACAATTGATGTTGGGTTATTGTTCAAGGATCAGGTCAATAATGTGTATTATGATTCGATTTCCGAGACCTTGTTGCCGAAGATCAACAACGGCTACGATTCACATTGTGGAGGTCCGTTATGGAGGTCGATTCTACAATCGACAATCGCTTCCGTCCACTACTAAGCAGTAGGCACGTAAGAATCGGGTTGTAAAAGAAGCTATCTCGAAAGGCTTGTTAAAGTGAGTAATCTAGAGAACATATGGGTCTTCTCGTGATAATCAAAGTGCGATATTCTCTTAAGGTAATCAAACATATCACGCCGGACGGCACATAGATGTGAAATATCATTACAGGGAGATTATCGAGAGCGCGTGAAAGGTGTCAAGAAGATCGATACCAAAGATAATCCATCGATATGTGACGGGCTAGTTAAAGTTTCAACATCGTCAAAACTAATTCAAATCCTTCGATTGTTTTAAGACATGTCCTTCTGAATCGAACTACGGGCAGCTTGATCCCAACCTTTACGTGGATAGACGCCAATGCGATCATTTCAGGATGAAGTCGAGGATATATTAATCGCCTTCATTTGAATAAATCTTCGAGGTGGAGAATTGTTGAAAGTCAAGCCAGCCAAAGCCAACTTTGCAACAAAAGCATGCAAACTTCGAGAAGCAAAATCGAATTGAATTTGTAAAAAAGAAAGAATGGAAAAGTGGATGGATTTGAAAATAATAATAATTTATTATATTTTCAATTATTTTATTCTTTTCAGATAGAATTCATTTCTCCTATAAATAGCAAGATTTCATTCATTCAAATCATCCCAAAATTGTTTTATAAGTTTCGAAGCTGAGATAAGTAGAAAATGTGGTCCAATTTATCTTTCCTCAGAGCTGAGTAGACCGTATATTCAGTATTTTGGGAAGTGAGATTCGTTACTCAAATATTGTACTCTATTAATTGTTAAATAAAAAATTATTCTTTCTTGCCTCCGTGGATGTAGGTTTAATTACCGAACCACGTAAATTCTTGTGTCTTTTATTTTTCTGTAATTATTTAGTGCGCTTGATTCCGCATTCCGCGCACAATAAGTGGTATCAGAGCTGACGGTTCGCATTGGGGATATGGCATCGTCACGATGACAAAGACTATTCTCGTGATATGGTACTCGCTCACATACTTTAACACGCATGAGACGGGCCATTTGTACTGGGAGACAATCAGCCTAAGTGTGTATTTTGCATGTATAGAAAGTTCTCACAAAAAGGCGATAAGAGTCTAAGGATTCTTTTTAATCGACCCAGTTCTGCCTCAGCTTCTTTAACTTTCCTAAGGCATTTATTCACACCTAAATTAACATCATAGATCTGCTTTTCAAGGAAATAGTTCGTTGAAAAATGGCGTGAAACTTCCGTAATCATGAGATCTATCGAGACTATTTCAAGAGACACTTCGTGGGAGGCTAGATTTGTCAAATCACTATTCAAAGACCTATTATAGTGAGACCGTAAGATCATGTTGAAAAGTTTGACGGGAAAATCAACTCGCATGGGAGCGCTGGGTTATGGATGCCCTTATTCAAATCGATCTCGATGTTGTTATGAAAAATAAAAGACACTTGTACAGATGAAGAAATTCGGGATCGATGAACGAAAGCGCGGTCGATCAGATCTTCGTTTGACCGGGCGAGAAATACTGTGAAAGACGAGGAGGCGTGACTTTCAGGGCGCATATCGAGGAGAAGTACCGTGAAAAAGTCCCGAAAATCGCCTTCATGCAACGAGCCATGTATATGGTTTTCGAACGCACCGTGTCAATGCACGATCATGTTTCAAGATTTGAAAAGTTACTACTGATTGAAAATCTTGATGAAAATATTAAGGACGGTTAAGTTATGATTCTTACACTCACTACTGTAGGAATATAGTCATTTTATGACTACTTTGATAAACGGGAAGAGCGTGATCGCTTTTTAAAGACAAGTGCAAAGATTGACTAGTTTGTAGATTCTAATAATGATAAAATTCGAACGAGTATCGTCAAGCTTCTGGTGAGCGTAGATCGCTATGGAGAAATGTAAGAAGCGAGGGAAAGAATTTCTGATCCAAATCGGTAAGCATAAATATAGCTCGAGACGAGTGTGCCTTTTGGTCATGAAAATGACCATCGAGGAAAGATTGTCCAAAGGCTCAAAAGAGATGGAAGAAACTAGCAAAGAAACATGGCACGGAAAGACGAAGACTCGATTATTCACTAAGTATTACCCTCAAGATACGTGGCTAGTTCGAAATGCGATACTGGACTAGAGCAACTTATCATTCGGTCCCATTGAATGGTTTACTTGATTTCAACATATTGGAATCGCGGGATGGAATGATCAACTTTGTCGCACAATGGGATAGAACAATTGCTCCAAAATGTTCAAGGAACGGTCGAGAACTCAAAGAGGTTAGATTTATTCCAACATTAAAGAAAATCTAATTTCGTGCTTTTGTAAATGGCCATGCGTTACTATCAAGACGGTATAAATGGGTTTACATACGCGGTGATTCAAGAAGCGGGTTCAAGGCCATAATCAGACTATTCAAGGAAGCACAACTGACGAAAATGTTATTGAGTCGCACAGTGACACCACTAAGCTATGACATGTACGACTGGGACATGCTGGAGAGAAGTCTTTGCAAACTCACGAGGCATGACTCTAAAAAGTACCAAAACCAGAAATTAAATTCTCAGAGCATTGTGTAAGAGGCAAGAAAACAAGGTATCAAGTTTGCATACTAATCACGATACTCGTGGAGATTCTTGAATATGTTCATAGTGATGTACTGGGACCAAACAAGACCGTGATCAATTGTGAAAGCCATTATTTTGTTACATTTGGATGATTTCTCTAGACGGCGGGTGTACACCATGCAGCAGGATGAGGTTCTAGAGATTTTCGAAATGGAAGAAATTGGGAAACTCAAACCGCGTAAAGATCAAAGATTACGATTCCGGGGGTGAATATACTGATCCATTCTTGCAAGTACGCTAGAACGAGGTATTAAAGACATTTCACTTGCGAGACATATTCCGCAATGTAACGTGGCCGAGCGTATGAATCGATTTCCGAGAAGGTACGGTGTATGTTATCTAATGCTGGTTTAGATAAAAAGTTTTGGGCTGAAGCTGTGAGTTACGCAAGTCACTTGGTAAACCGGTTGCCTTCTATTGCAATTGGAGGTAAAACTCCTATGGAAATGTGGTCCGTAAAGTATGCACAAGACTATGATTCCCTTCGTGTATTCGGGTGTCTAGTTTATTATCATGTCAAAGATGGTAAACTGGATCCTTGTGCTAGAAAAGCTATCTTTGTGAGATTTAAAGCGGAGGTGGCTTCAAGCTTGGATCTCAAGACAAAAGTTTCAAGAGATAAAGCACATTCACGAAGCTTCAACGATGAAAGCTTCAAGTTCTCGCCAAAGTGGAGAACAAGACCAAAGAGGTATTATACCGGTGAGTTTTATGCAACCCATATGTACCGCTTAGTTCTACATCAAAGAATAGTTCAACCATATGAGGTGACACCTAGAGTCAAGAAGATGTTGCTTTTCCGAGCATCCCACAAAACGTGAAGAAACAATTGACGTAGATAATGATTTTATAAAGCAACAAGCGAGGCCAAGAAGAGACATAAAGAAACCCGGATGGCTTTACTAAAGATATTCTCAGCCCATGACTTGGGCTATCGATGATGACATCCTCAACACTTTCGCCAAGACATTACGCAAAGAAGGAAAGTTGATCAGCGGATCGTTAGCCATGGAGGAAGAGGTACGTAAGTCTCCATCAAAACCGCACTTGGGAACTTGTAAAGTTACCAAAAGGGGAAAAGGGCTATTGGCAATAAACGGGTCTACACCAAAAAGCAAGGATCTCCGAATAAAAACTCTTCGATACAAGGCAAGGCTCGTGGCAAAAGGTTTTGCCTTGAAGGTATTGACTACAATGAAGTTTTCTCCATTGTAAACATACTCCATTCGTATCCTCACGGCCTTTTAGCTGCAATACGAAGTTAGAGTCGACTCAATTGAATGTTAAGACACGCTTTACATGGAGATTCGGAAGGAACACGATCATCAGGTTTACTTTAAAAGACTACCAGATGGAGCTTTCATCTATTTGTTACCTATGCTCACGATATGCTTATGTTTCAAGAATGTAGATGAGATCGAAGATTAAGCAAGAATCGCTTCTCGAGTTCGATAAGATAAAAGATGGGTGACACGAGAATACTGATGGAGATTCGTAGACAAGAAGAATGGGAGCGTATGGTTGACTCAAAGTCTTATTTCAAGAGAGTGCTAGAACGATTCGGTATGGATGACAAACTAAACCCAGATTAGATCTCTAGCTCCTCATTTCAAATTAAGTTTCTTCATGTCCTAAATCTCAAGAGAGCGCGATTACATGGATCGTGGTTCTATACGCTTAGTGCCGCTGGTAGTCTTATGTATGCTATGGCACAAGGTCTGATATATCTCAAGCAAGTATGGTTAGTAGATACATGCACAATCCGGTAAAAATCAATGGTTTACAGAAATGATTCTTCGATATCTCAGATAGTGACAATTGATTAAGTTATTGTTCAAGGATTGTGGTCAATAATGTGTCAGTATTGTGATTCCGATTACCGAGACCTTGGACAAGCGAAGATCAACAACGGGCTACGATTCACATTAGTGGAGGTCCCATGTTACTGAGGTCGATTCTACACACCACAATTCGGGCCTCACTACTAAGCAGTAGTACGGGCAAAGAATCGTCGTCAGAAGGAAGCTATCTCGAAAGGCTTGTTAGTGATTTCGAGTAATCCAGAGAATATCATGGGTCTTCGTGATAATCAAAGTGCGATATTCCTTGCAAAGAATCAAATATATCACGCCGGACGAAGCACATGACGTGAAATATCATGGCGGGAGATTATCGAGCGTGAAGCGTTGTCAAGTTAAGATCGACACCATTAAGATAATCCATCGATATGTCGACGGCGAAGTCTTGAGTTAAGCTCAACATTACTTGAAATTAATTCAAATCCTTCGATCAGAAGAGCATGTCCTTCGGAATTATGAACTATGGCTTTCGATCCCAAATTTCGCACGAGGTAGTAATCGACATAACCATTTCGGATCCTTATCATGATCACTTCGTGAACGGTGTTCGGGTTCAGCAGAATGCTTCAAATTTAGACAAATTTTCACCGAGGCGAGAATCGTTGAAAAAGTCACGCACGTGACATTCAAATTCAAAAATGCATGCAAAATTCCGAAGTACTTCATACTACCAGCCACACTGCTCGTCATGAAAGTATGTCTCACCGCTAAATGTCTTTTAATACCCTTTCGCTCGCACACTTGCAAGAATGGATCGTATATATTCACCCCATTATCGACATCGTAATACTTTGATCTTTCCCGCCATTAGTTCTACCAATTTCTTTCATTTCATGAAAATCTCTGTAACCTCATCCTTTGCTCGCACGGTACACCCATACACGCCTAGAGAAATCATCAATAAATATAACAAAATAATGGCTTCCACCAATCGACGCAGCCTTGGGTCGGGTCCCATACATCATTATGAACATATTCACGATCTCACGGTATCGTGATTACCGTACTTCAAACTTTCGACCCTTGCTTTTCTCGCTTCACTATACAACAACAAGCTTACAGTAAATTTAATTTACAGTTTTGATACCTTTAAGAGTCCATGCCTCATCGAAGTTTGCAAAGATTTCTCTCCAAAGATGTCCCAACAGACATGCCATAGTCCACAGGCGCTACCAACAACATTTGTTTTATCCAGGCCTATTCCTTCAAATAGTACAAGATCGCGGGACACCCTTGCAGAATCACCATAGCCCCATGTGTAAACTTTATTGTGCCATCTTTAATGGTAACTTTGTAACCTTTAGCTTCCAAAACACCCACAAAAATTAGATTTTTCTTTATCTCTGGAACAAATCTAACCTCTTTGAGTTCTTTGACCATTCCATCAAATATTTTCGAGCCAATTGTTCTTATCCCCATTGTGCTATAAGGTTGATTATTCTCATCACAATCAGATCGATTCCGTGACATTAAAAATCAGAAACCATTCCTTAATAGGACACAAATGATAGTTGCTTCAAAGACAAGTATCCACCGCTCAATCCAGCCACATACGCCGCAGGAGTAATACTTAGTGAATAATCGTAGCTTTCATCTTTCCGCGCTACATTTTCGGCCGGTTTTCTTCCCATCTTCTTTTGAGCTTTTGGACAATCTTCCTCCAATGGCCCTTTTTCATGACAAAAGGCACACTCATCTCGAAATATATTTCGCTTCTCGACTGATCGAGAATTTTTCCACCACGATTTTTCTGCTTCTCCATCGCCCAATCTCGCTCACCAAAGCTTTTGTATGATACTCTGCTTAGAATTTTTATTATTTCAATCTCCAAGCTAGTCAATGCCGCGGTAAACATCTTTAAAGACGATCACACTCTTCCCATATATCAAAAGTAGTCACAAAATAGCCTATATTCCTCCCAGAAATGAAACCGAATCATAAATTTCTGACTTCATCCTTAATATCTTCATCAAGATTTTTCAAATCATGAAGTAACTTTTCAAATTTGAAACATGATCATGCATTGACACCAGTGCTCATTCGAAAACCATATACTTGGCTCATCGCATTGGCATGATTGACCTGTATTCTCCTCCAATGTACGCCTACAAAGTCACCAAGACACCCTCATCTTCACCAAGTATTTCACCTCCTTGGTCAAACAAGATCCTGATCCGACCACGCTTTTTCGTGCTCATAATGATCCCAAATTTCCTTCATCACACAAGTGTCTTTTATTTTTCGTAATAACATCGTAGATCGATTTGAATATGTAAGCATCCATAACTTCGCTACCCACATGCCGGGTTGATTTTCCCATCAAACTTTTCAACATCGATCTTCCTACCCTATAACAGGTCAATAATGATTTGACAAATCTCGGCCTCCCACCGTTGTCTCCCCAAATAGTCTCAGAGATCTCCCTAATTCGAAGTTTCACCTTCTACCATTTCTCAATCTAACTATTTCCACTTGAAAACACGCCCCGACATGATGTTAATTTCATGAATAAACGCACTAGAAAAGTTCACGTGAAATCGATCGGGAACTCATCCCAATTAAAACCGTAATCCTGACTCTATCGCTTTTTGACGTAACTTTCCTAGACATGCAAAATACATCGCTACTTACAATAGATCGTCTCCTAAGTACAAATGGCCGCCTTCCACGTATTCGTAGAAACAAGATTGTATGTGAATAAGACTATATACGGAATAGCATCGATACATGTACATCGATCCCCCGTATTTAACCATCGGCTCTGATACCACATGTTGTGGACGGAATGCGGAATCAAGCGCACTAAATAATTATCATAGCGGGAACGCTGAATCGTCACATTCAAATAATTACCTAAAAATAAAGGACAAGAATTTACGTAAGTTCGTAATTAAACCCACATCCACGAAGGCAAGAAAGAATAATTGTTTATTTAATAATTAATGAGTACACATTTTGAAAGAACGTAAATCTAATCTCACTTCCTAAATCCAAATATACCAAGATTTCACACTTTGCTATGAAGTAGAGGAATTCTCCGCATTAATACTTCTCTCACTTCTCTCAAAAGCAAACTTATGTTCAATAATTTATTTACATCAAATGAATCTAAACTCTTATTTATAGGAGAGAATGAATTAATATGCAAATAATAAAATAATCAAAATATAATAAATAATAATAATTATTTTCAAATCCATCCCTTTTTCCATTCTTCTTTCTATTTAAAATTCAATTTGATTTTGCTAAAGTTTCATGCTAACTCACAGTAAAGCTTTTTACGTCGACTTTTCAATGCTGTAATAGGCATTATATTGGTACATCGTATGATGTAATAGCATTCTCCACTTTAATAAAGCCGAAAGAACCCTCACCAGATAATCACTCTACCACATTTTATTAAAGTACATGAACGCTTATTATACCATATATGCCTGTCACACGATAATGATGTTACTCATCATGAATTTTTATTCTTTTTTTGGGACTTTTAGTTAGACTCATATTGTATTTGTAAGCACAAATATTTTTTGCATAACAAATTTTGAGAATATAAGAAAACTAATAATCAAAATGTCAATTGCAATAAACTACAAATTTATATTTTGTTCAGTATTCTTTATCTAGACAAATATCTTTGATTTGACATTTTCGTATGAAACATAATTTGAACTCCTACAACCTAATACTTTTCGATTTATTATTCTGCTATACATTTTATTATCCAAAATTGTAAAATTTTTTAGGGCTTTTTAATAATTAAAAATTATATTCCAAAGGTGGATTTAATTGAGTAATTTTGGTGGGTTCAAATAACTCTACCCATTTCCCTATTATTCAAGAATTTTTTTAATGAGATTAACTCTCTTTTTAGGGAAAAATTAAGGCCTTGAGTTTTTAATAGCAAGTGTATTAGTAGTTCTCAAATCAATAATGTTAAAATCCCAATAGTTGATTCCTAATCAGGTAATATTTAGCGGATAGTGAATTTCATAATTGGTAAAATTAATATCTCATTATCCAAGTCAAATGAATGTCACGCAATTGGGATTCAATCCCTAACTCCATTACTATTTTCAAATTTTCAGTAGTTTTTGTTGCCTGCCTTAAAATTGAGGTCATAGTTTGGACCCCATATATCGTACTCTTTTTTCCCTTACTCTCTGCAAGAATGTGATATATGGTTAAACTTCTCCACACATTAGTTAAAGTATATTTCAAAGCTAATTCACAGATTTGAAGTTGTATTATAAATATATGTAAAATTTAGAGACCAAAGTCCTAACAGATTCCATATTGTAATATATCATTAAATTGTAACTATTAATTTAAAAATCACTTAAATCAGTAGTGATATAAAAAGTAAAATTTTTTTATTGTCAAATAACAAAGTCTTTCTGACGTTGACACAAATTACCCAAAATGGAAAGTCAAGTCAAGCAAGCCATGCATAAATACGCATGCCAAACAATGACAACACAGTAACGTTAAGAGCACGAGAGAGAGATGGAGACAATAAAAAGAAAAGCAGTAATAAGCATGGGTTCATGTATATTGTGATTATTTTGTTCACAAAATCACCAAAAATTTGAGCTGTCAAGAAAGAAATAATTGATGCAAAGAAAGGTAAATTTGTAAAGTAGAAATGCAATAGCATTATGGTGGCCTTTGCAAAATAGCTTTCTGCTTTCTCTTGATAAAAATGTAGTTGTTTTACTGTCAGAAATGACCTCTGAGTTAGTTGTGTGTGGGTGTCTAGTAACATCAATATATTGCGATGATATAAGGGGTTGCCATTAAATTATGTAATGGCAGAGTATATAATAATGGTGATATTAAACATGATATTTGTATCTGTAATTGACAAAATTAAGTTTGAGGACTGCTAAGTTTCTGCCATAAAGGGACGTGGTATCAGAGATTTTTGAATGAGACTCTATACATCCCATAAGCACCTTCTACATCTACTTTCTAATAACCTGAGATGTATATAAATTTCCCATTTGTAAAATGGATAAGAGTTACTCTAACTTTCTTGGAATCCCATTGAATTTGATGCTTGTCAATACAGCCTCCCTTCATTTCGAGCCATTTCAAACATTTCCTTGAAATATTTTCCATGCAGCAAAAGCTTCCCCTGAACTAGAATAAACATATGGAGAAAGGAGTAATATATCTTTTCAGCATTTTCTTCTGCCCATCTAATAATTTTCTATGAAATTATTGGAGCTTTCTCATTAGATTGTTTGTAAGATCAGAGAAACCACATAAAAGACCAGACAAGACAGCCCTGATAATCGAGTAATATCTCAAAAAAAAAAGTTTTGGCAATGAGTCATTTTGACATTTTCTCAAACATCTTGATGACAATCTTTAGAACAACCGTGACTAAGACAGCAAAACTTGAAAAGAACCAATTAATTCTAACAAACACCACTTGTAAAACAATCATCATTTCAGGGAGCATCTTCCAGGATGCAGAATCTTTACTTATGATTTAGATTTAATCATAAAAGTGCAAATTTTTAAAATAAAAAAATACAACCCAGAAATTCAATTATTTCATCACCTAGACAAGAAAATTATTAATTATCAATTTATCATCAATTAACGTTTTGTATTCATTTGTTGCTACGCCGACTTAATGTGAGACGCACATGGTTAATATGTCAGCGTTAGTCAAACATTAGTTAAAAACAGTTAATTTGGCGCGTCGTAACGGTTTTAGTTTTCTTTAAGTCTGTTCAGACGCTACAATGAGGATATACAAACAGTATTTTCTTTTTCAGAGTGGAATTGCTAGTTATAAATTTCTTTCAGTGATTTATTACATTTTTTTTCATGCTTACTTAAGGCTCTAAATAGGTGACCTACATTTCAATAAATTAGTTTAAAAGCTTGACCTGGCATGAATGCTAATGAAAACTATTAAATTGACTTTAATTGTCTTCTATACAATTAATATGTTTTCTAAGTAGTAAATTGCTTTTTCAACGTAACAGTTATGTGAGATATTTACTAAATTTGAAATAAATCACTTTTTAATACTAAAGAACTACAAAGTAACATTGATGTTAAAACTAACATATGCATAACTCTCAACAGCATTATGTCGAGCTGGCCTTACCAGAATGTGGGTTAAAAGATTTGGTTTTTCTAATCGCATTGTGATAGCTTGAATGCCTGAATTCATCCTGACTTTTGCTTTTAACAAAGACAATCTGAAATCAGAGACTCAGAGTCAAGACTAACAGCATCAACAAAACAGAGACTGACGTATCCAGCCTCGGAAACTAATTTCTACAGGAGCACACTCAAGATGGCTTTATCTCGACCTGGAAACCATAAAAAGCTTACTCTTAATATTGCTGTTGAATGGAATCTGCAAAGAACTCTCAAAGCGGCCAAGCAATCTGATGACAATCACAGGTTTCACCTCTGTCAACACCTTCGCTAGCTTATACAAAGGTCGAAAACAGTATTGGTTAATGCCAAAATAACAGCTTGATTCATGCATGTTCACACACTATGAGCAGAAGAAAAGTCTTTCAATAGATTGTTGTTTCAAAAGTCTTTCTAGGTTTTCTCTGCTCTTTTAAATCCATCTGTTTCAGTTACCTGAAGCCATCCGTGCCACCAAAACAGCTTCCTTATAGTGTATATAGATACAACCCCAAAAATAAAAGCTTGTCAAGCCACGCAACCACCAAATGAGCTAGCAATAACTGAATGCCTTGATAATTATAAGATGGAAGCTGTACACTGACCAAGAAAATTAGTGTATAGTTATACAAAAGAGAAATAACTATTCTTTTCAAAGAGGAACATCAATCTCCTACTGGATTCTCTCATTTTTCAAATAGTTTTACTGATACAAGTCATTTCATCGAACATGTAGATGACAATCCTTAAAACGAGCAGTACTGCCAAGTAAGTTGAGACGATAACCAACATATCAATCGAAACTAAAAAGAATCCAAACTCAGCTGCTCCATCAGGATGTCTGAATAACCAATCATCCAACCACTTTTGGCGCTACAGAAATGAAAGAAACATCATTTAAGCAATGTTTCACATTTTTTATTTTCTAAATGCTTATTTTCTCTCAGAACAAAAGGCAAGGAAAATGAATTCCATTTTAAACAGCCCTCATATATGCCCCTGCCCCTAAGCATTTTGAAGTTTTTATATTCATGATTAAAATCTAAAAAGAAAGAGGAGGCATAGTATCACTGACATAACAATTTACACAATTTTTTGTTTTCAAATTGATAAAACAGAAGCATACAAGTAGAAACACTTTACAATTTCTGCTGTAGTAGATGTTGAAGAGTTGAATTCCACTTATAGACTGGACAGGTGGTCTTGGCTCTGTCAACCCTAAAGATAGCTGGAAGATGTAAGTACTTTCCCTCACACCCTATGAACTCACCAAGAGCCTATTCCACAACGAATGAGATAACTCAATGTTACCACCAGCCCCTCACAAACAGATGGGAGAACTAATGTAGACACCGTTATTTATAATAAGGTATCTATACTTGTACATAAAAAGAGTAAACCAATCAAATGTACATACATAACCATCCTGAAAGAAAATTAAACAAGAAATGGTAAGGTGCTGGTAGAAGAAGCAGAATCGGATTAACCTTAGCAATACGTAACTGAACGAAGCATGAT
>JAUJEN010000567.1:0-104825 GCA_030448925.1 Citrus cavaleriei
CTAGAAGCGCGTATTACATATTAATCCGATTCTGCTTCTTTCTACCTGGCACCTGAGAATTACAAAACAACAATTAAGAATTAAGTCCTGAAAGAAAAATATAAAATTATATTATTACAAAAACAAGATTTAAATATATACAAATCTCTATTATTAACCTATTAAATAAATATATATAATTTATAGATTAATGTATAGCCAATACATAGAGGAACAAATTTTATGTGAATTTAAATTTTTGCCATGAGCAGTAAGTACGGCAATATGAGTACTTAAAAGACAGTTGCTAAATAAGACTAACCTTAAACTCAAGAGGCTTCAAATTTACACTGCTTCATATATTTTCAAGTTATATCAAATTCTTCATTATCCTAATTATACATATGGTTCATTCTCAATCTTTTGTTCTAAATATGCTTTTGCCATATCAATTTCTTCTTCATTGTTATAATATAATTGAAAAATATGTTTGAATGTTTATTTGTCGTTTTATAATTTTTTCGCTTATTTCTATGAGATTAAGTGAGTATACCGGGTTAATGTTTTCCGCTCAATGTTCTTTGTTTATTGAACATATGTTTAACCTCTCATGGTAAGGATCCTAAATTTAAATTCCATATAATTCATGAACTCATTGTATGTTATTTTAGTGTTGATTTACTATGTATTCTTTAGACTTCCTATGTAAAACCTCAAGATCTATATTATTAAAAAGTTTGTTTAATTTGAGGTAATTGGCCTCCATAAATCATTCATACTCAACAACTATCAATAACTTCCACCAAGCAGAGACAAAATAGATATTGCTCAACTATCTCTTCTTCTTTACCGATTCTTCCAAAGGACTTAAAATTTTAATTGTCTCTGCTCTTTACGGCCCCTCATTTTGCTGGATCTCGTGGGACATGATGGCCTTACCGTTTTGATTGACTGCCTTGATAAAAAGGAGTGTTAGATAAGTTTAGTCTTTCTCTCTTTTTTCTTTGATAGCTTCGCTTTTGTATTGATGACATTGATTTAGGATTTTTATAAGAGAGTGTTTAGTGATTCATCTCAAATATTTTGTAGGAATTATAGGAACATCAGAGAGCCGCTGTCACTCCTCCTCTCTTTAGTCAGTAGAAAAGCTTACATTATTGGTCCAAGACCCCATTGTTTATATCCGTACTCTATTATTACAATATTTATTGACTTCTTGTCTTTCTTTTCTTTAAGCATATTTCTTTTTCGTTGTTCGCTAATGAGTCGCTTTATTTGTTTGCATCTCTTTTTATCTCCTTTGTCTTATGAGTCGCTTTTATTTGTCGGTATCTTTATCTCCATGTTTCATGTTTGTTGTATAGCCACCATTAGGGAATCCATGGTGTCAATTCATCAAGGAGTTCTAAGAGGATATTCAGGTGTACAAATCAAGCCAGGCGATATAATTAAACTCTATAATTGTTCTATAATTTCTTTTATAAGACCTTTAAGTACCACTCTTATATCGGGCTTTTATCTCTCTCGTGCTCCGCTATTCTAATTCAGTTGTTATTCGAGAACATTTAATATTCAATTCCTACTTTTATCAAAAAATTTTTGCAGAAGTTGTCTCACAAGAGATCATGTAAAAAAGTTTGATATTCAACATTTTGGTGGTGGCCTCAATACATAGTAAAATTTAGTATATAGGCCTTTTGGGTAAATTTTTGAAATTTTCTCGATTAATAGTTCATCTAAACCCATATTTCTCTTAAATCATTTTCTTTGATATACGGCCCAGAGCACCCATACCGCGCTATTTCCAATAAGAGAGGATATACCATTTTATAGCTATCATCCCCGTATGTATTTCTTCTGTGGGCCTTGTGTAATGGTAGTTGTTGTGGAAAGTAGAGTATAACGTAAAAATTATTTATATTCTTCTTTCTTTAAATTTGTGGGAGAAGGCTTCTTTTCTTCGAGAGGCGTATTTTATTTTGATGAACTTTTTTGGGAAATTTTTGGGTGATTCAACTTCATGACAGTATTCAAGTTTTGAAGGATGGTCTCATGGGGATCAGTTCTGTTGTGGGAGAGGTCCACCACTGCTTCTATTCTGAGTTGGCTAAAAGTATTAAGTCTTTTGTTGTGCTTCTCATGTATATGTATGATCTAATAAATGTGGTATTCCTCTCTACGAAGCCCATGGTTTTATGTAATTTTATGCATCTAGAAGTAACCATACCTGCTTTTGAGCTTTTGTATTTCTCGGGTGGTTGATCACAAAGACATGGTTTTATTACCGTATTCATTTCAAATTCTATGTTCCTCATTAGAAATCTGTAAGAAAATTATTAGTTCCCTTTATATGTATAATTTCAAAATTATAATAGGATAAATGTTTGCCATCTGCGTATTCCTATATCGTCTATTTAAAATTTTATTAATAAGTGAACTTAATGGAAGAATTCATCTGCTTGGCATTAAATTGTTTCCCGGAGGGCACGGAGAATTTTTGGCCTTTGTATATTGCAAGGAGTTCTTTTCAGAACTGGTAAGGTACTAACTTTAGCTTGTTGTTCCACTAAATAGACCGCAAATTTCATTTATATCACTTTTGCATGTTCTAATATAAACTGGCGTATGTTTGTATTATTATCTTATCATTTTCTTCCCAGAACCTTAACGCCTAGAGGTTTTAGCATTCTTCCTTAGATTCTTTACAGCTCTATATGTTCTCTCTATCTTAATTTAGTATTATTTTTTCCTAGCAATTTTTAAGCATATTTCTCTTTTGCAAGTCTTTAAATCCTTCCTATAATTCTAAATAACCAAAAATTTTTATTTTTGTTTATTTTCCAATTTATTCGACTTCGTAATTTTTCCTATATAATTCAAGTCTTATTATTTTTTTTGTCGTAAGAATCATCTTAAAAAATTCTCATTTTCTTATGTTCTATGACCCGCTTTTCCGGAAAGACTATACCTTCTCTAATATATACATTAACAAATTTCAAATGGTTTCTATTCTAAATGTTAGCATATGTCATCAATATAGACTTGAGTATATTTAATCTCTAAATATTTTATCCATTCACTTTCAAAATTTATGCATTTTTAGTCTAAATAATATTAACATTCAACGTCTTTGTAAAAAGCAAGTGTTGTGAACGCAAGCAGTATAAATGCAAAGTGAAATCAGTAAAACAAAGAACAAAGTAACAAAAGAGAATATTAGAATTACGCTCGGCTTTTACTTACAACACGAAAATACGAAACAAAGGAAATATTTTACCAAGAAATATTTTACAGGAATATTCAAACATCTCACAGTGCCTTCTAGATGGATTTTCAGAACTACTTCCATCTTCCACTACTTCTTCTAACGGGTTGACATCAATTTTATGGCTTTATTCCTGACTGCTGCAGGATTCTCGAACGCATACACTCGATCGGGCTACAAACACAGGAATTTTCCTCGCTGTTCAGGCCCAGCTCCTCCACAACCTTTGTATCCAAATAGTGCTTCCTCGTAAGCTGTGTAAGTCGCCATGACTTCGCTTCATTGGATATAATGCCACAACGGGTCTCCGTAGTTTCGAACTCATTTTATAGTCGCTTCCCGTATGTAAATACATAACCAAGAGGGATTTTCTTTGGTCAAGATCTCCGTAAAAATCCGAATCCACATAGCCCCGGCGTAAAACTCGATCCTCCATAATATAATGCAACATCCAGGTCTTCCGAATAGACCCTGTAATCCTTTCATGGGTTTATCCAATGCTTCTACCAGGATTCGCCAAAATGAATCATTGCTCCTTTCACCGCTTGTGCAATGTCCGGCCTATATATATATCATAATAACATCAACTTCCCATCAATATGGTTATCAGACCAACATCTCCTTCCTCTCTCCGCTTACTGCTAAGACATATCGAGGATAATTTGAATTAATACATGGGGTGTAAATTGACTTGCTAATCTTGCATGTTGAAGTTACCGCTGTAAGATTTTCTTCAACAATTTTTCCGCGAAGCCAAATCTTCTGTTATTTCCGCCCTTGAATTTGCATCCTCAGATCTTGTTTATCGTCCCAAGTCCTTCATTTCAAACTCTTTAGCCAATCAGGCTCTCTAATTCTCGACTGATCTTTGTCAACTCTACTAACATGTCATCCACATACAACAAAGCAAATGGATGTAAATCATTATCTTCTAAACTCTTGTAATATGCTCAATGGTCTGAAATCGAAATCAGTTGTATCCAAGGCCCAGAACAAGCAAGAACCAACTTCGTACCAACACCGGTGCCTGCTTTTGAGACCGTAAGAGATTTGTCTAACTCAAGAAATCCAAGTTCTCTTTTCTCGCTTCTCAAACCTTCCGTTGGAGTATATATATTTTCTTCAAGTTCTCTATGAAGAAATGTGCTTACATCTAATCGCCAAGATGAAATAAACGTGAGTATACATCGCCAAGACTACTCTCACCGCTGCGAGCTCTAACCACCGAGAAAATATCTCAAGCCAATACCTTCTTTTCTCTCGAAAGTATATTCTTTCACTACCAATTCGCATTTATACCGCTTCCACTTGGTCATTGCTACCACGTTTTGATCTTGTGGAATTTATCGTTTCCAATGGCTTTTCCACGTAGCGGTAATAAGTTCCCATGTTCGCCTCGCAGAAGCTTCAATTTCTTCCCGATCATTGCCATCTGAAGCAAAGCAATCAACCGATGAAGTTTCATGGAAAGCTGGCGCTCTCATCCTCCGTTAAAGACAAGATGCAACATTAACTTTACATATACCCGAAAAGACATATGCTTCGCCTCTCACGTAGTCGATCATGTATTTAACTTCCTGGAGAGAATGGATTCGATTGGGCTTGTTCGTGTTTCAAAGCGTCAGGTCAGAAAGAATCAATTGATTATTTTCATATACCGAGAGTCTCCTCGATTTTCTTTTTACACCTTATCATTCGATCTTTCCGCAGGTCAACATCTCCGCCGATGACGCATTTTAAAGGGAAGGGTCCTAAGATTATACCCTTTACCCATCATATCCCAAGAAGATACATTCGGATTTTGATCCAATTTTGTTCTTGTGTATCAGACATCACGCATTGCTGTGACATCCAAATGCACGAGTAGAATAATCACCGGCTTTCCAAATTATACATTCCCCCACGCTGCTTTCAACCCAATCACCGTAGTAGATGGCGACCGATTTATTTGGTATAACAGTGCTTTTAATGCTTCGCCGTAATGAATTGGGCAGACCGGCGTTTTCAATATAGCTTTATTCTTCTCTTCATAATTATGTTTATCTGCTCCCGGGCCACTCCAGTATTTCACAGTGGAGTGGCGCCACCGTGAACTATTCTAATATTCTTCTTCTGCTTACGTAAAGCAGTTGTAACTCATTGGCTCGAGTACTTTCCATCATTATCTCATTCTCAAGCACTTGATCTTTTACGATTCAAGTTCCACCTGCTTTGTATTCTTTTAAACACTAGAAGACATCTGATTTTTCTTAATCGGATATAATTAAACATCTTCCTAATAATCATCAATGAAAGTCATCGTCACATTTCAGACCTCCTATGGATAGGTCCCGTGATTCCCAAACACTTCGTATCGAATTCAAGTCTAGAATGTATTGGTCATTAGCAATAGATCTATCAAATTTTAATCTATGCCGCTTTTACTTGTAACACAATGCTCGTAAAATGAATCACCATTTCCGGCCTCTTGGCACTTCGCCAGTAGAGAATCTTCAAATTTTGTTTTAGGTCGTGACTAAGTCGAGATGCCACATCATCACACTTTTCCATTTGATGCTACACAAGCATCGCCTCCCGAGGTTTCTTTTTGGCGATGATTAGCACCCCATCTTTTCTCGCCTTTCAATACAAGTGCCATTGTCTAAATTTATCTCCAGGCTTAGTTTTGTACCCACATTGTCTATTATCTCAAAGATAATAGACTTTTCTCAGTTGCTGATATGTCGTGACTTCCCAATTAAAGTAATTGTACCACCCAGTATTTTTATTTTGATAGTACTAACAACAAATGATCTCTTACAAAATGATTGCTAATTTATATATATAGAATCTCATGAGATAGTTCATATGTGGAACCATCTTCCGAGCTGCGTGCTGTAGCCTCCCAAGTCTATAAGCTTGCATCAAGTCATTTTCTACCTTCTCCAAATATTTGTTGCCTCACCAGAGAATTTTGCCATCATCCGAGGTAATTACATACCTCTTGAGTATCGACGACCTGTGTTCTTTGCCCTCTTCTTCCGTTATTCAATACCTTCTTCGACGTCTTTTCTTGCCACAAATAGAGTATTGAATATCTTTCTTACTCGATTTGAATTCACTATGATTTTGACTCCACTAGGGGCCATTGCCCACGATCTCCTCTCATGTCGAGCAGCATTCATTATCAAGTGTAACTTTCTGTTTGTCTGGCTTTCCTATTTTCCATTTACCTCCTATTTAATACTTAGAAAATGAAGATCATTGAAACTAGAACGCCCTGGATTATTGTTCACAAACAGATGGAGTTGATCATATCGAATCGTAGACTTCTGGTAAGCTTCAAATGCCAAGTACAAACCCAAGAGGGGGGGTGGAACTAGATTCTAAAATTATTCAGCTATTGCAACTACTAATTATAACTTCAAATTCAAAGGTCAATTAAGATGATCAACATAAAGATACAAGAGATTCAAACATTTAGATTTTTGCTATTTCGCCAACTTTGGTCAAGGCCCACGCCCAAGCTTCTGCTTGAGGATTCTACTTACATCAAGGTTTCAATGCTTACACTTGACTTCCAAGGTGTCATGATCTTACAACAAGAGATTATCTCAATTCTCAACCTAAGTGTATCCTAAATACTCATAATCACTCAAAGCAAAGATTACAAAATGGTTTCAGCCTTCTGGCATATAAGACAACGTTCTATGCTTAATATGTGAATAATAATAAGAATGTGTTCTAAGCTCTACTAAGATTGTATTCCAATATTAGCTCAAATGATGTTGTGACTTGTCTTCTCTTGAATTTGAAAAACGAGCTTATTTATATTTGGAGCGAAAATCTAGCTGCTACAAACCTGCTTTGCAGTAAAACGGTTCGCTTGTTATTGTTAAATTAAGAAATTGCTGAAGCAACAAACATCACACAGATTTCAAATAAACGGCTTACGTTAGGTTGCCTTTTCATTGCTAACTCTCAGCAGACTCAAATGAGTATTTGCTTATCTCTGGGTTGCCAAACGTTATGACTTGTTGCTGGCTTCTTCCGACATTATCGTTAACCGCTTGATATACACGGTTCGCTGCTTGTCTCTTCAGAATCAAAACAATTTAGCCTCTTTATCAGCCATTAATCGTTGAGGAGTGACAACCTTCAATTCTGATTTATCGTTAATTGCTTAAATAACGTTCACCGTTAGTGCCCCGTGAGCCTTCCATTCTTGGGTGTTTCATACATAAATCTACAGAGCTTAGGTAATATACCTTCGGTTTTGGACCGTTAACTGTCAAAATAAAATTTGTTCACCGTTAAGTTCCAGAATTTTCCTATATCTTTTTGTGGTTTTCCTGCTTAAATTCCACAGGTTTAGGAAACATGTTGCTCTTCGTTGTTATCGGTTATCTGCTTGAACAAACGTGAACCGTTGTCTGTAATTGTACTAAATTAGTTTTTCGTAAAGAATCTTTTTCTAATTTTAAAGTCCATCTTTATAAGAACGGAATGATTACTATGCCTTGCTTAAGAAATAGCTCCATACTTTTATCAGTAATCATTTGAACTATAAGATCAAATCAATATTATTAACATATTGTTAATAACTTCCCCCTTTTCGATGGGATACAAATTTAATCAATAAGCCATTCTCATTATGTGTCTCTAAATGTACGGCCAAATAAGAAATGCCAAGTGATTTTGCTTAAATCATTTCATTTTAAATCCATCTTAAAAAAATATCTCCATTTAAAACGAATCTAAAAAACCAAAACATCTTAAACCATAATTATCTCCCCTTTCATCATCAAGAAAGAGGAAAGAAAACACGAATCCATGTATAAGGTTCAAGCCAATGAGTTTAAAATTTTAAGTAGTTTCCCTCAAAAAAAGATCAAAAACCAATTATACAAATTTATATAGAACACTCTAAAGATAGTTAACATCAACTCTGGTTTTCAATGTTTAACAACCTGTATAAACATACTAAAGAATACTTCAGAACCACAAAACATACCAACACCTTCCAATATCCACAACAACCATTTATAACATCCAACTAATTAGTAATCACAGTTAATTGGGTTAATCTAATTCATCAATAATTGCATATATGTACTCAAAATCAAAGTATTAAGAAAGGAAAATTAAAATGAAATGTATGTATGTAAGACAAAGTTTAAACTACTTATATGGAGAAGATGTGCTCCTGATCATATAGCCAAAGAAGCCGAATAGGCAACTGGTTCAATGATAAGCTCCATCATCATATTCATTACCGAATATCCGAATGAATGCAGTCATTGTGGTCAGCTGGAAAACCAAACCGATCGTTAATCAACAACAAGGCCCAACTACTGGGATTAAGGATCGCCAGATCGCGCCCAAAGCAGGGGCTTGAATCCATTTGAGGCGTTAGGTGACAATGCTGAACAGCAGGCGGCTCAGAGCAGAAAGCGCTTTAAGAGAGGGAATATCCATCGGACGCCTTTAGTCCGAGCCACCGAGGTCGAGGAACAAACTGCCGGATGCTGAGAAGGCAGGATGAGCGCCTAGTCTAAAGTCGTGAAGTCAGTCGATGATAGACATCGCTGAGTATCCATCGCCCCTTTGGAGCAAATTCAAGGTATCCTGCTGAGTTTTGTTCTTTATCCACACACTCCATTCTTTCTTGGTAGAACTACATCACATACTTAACTAATCCGCCGAGTCTCCAGTACATTCAGACGTATGGCACTCAAAGCGCTTTCAGATTTTGTTTTACGATACCGTAGGAAGCAAGCGGTGGGTTGATCACCGGAGTACCTAAAGAGGCGTCGTATAATATACCACCAGGTTATTGAATATTTCATTCTGGCATACATTCAATAAGGCGACGGCCAATTGAATCTCATCCGAGTGACTCCTTCCCAGAGTCACTTGCGTCGAATGGTTTAAGAATAATGTAACTTGAAGCGGTAAAGTTGAGTATCAAAATGGTCATGATTATCATAAGTCTCATTATCGGCATATATTACGGACTTCGGTAGCCAGAAAAAAGGTGATAGGCTTCTCAGACAGATGTCAATCCCTCACAAGAGATAACGAAAGTCACTAAGTCCGCATCATCAAACGGCCGGTACACGTATTAATTTGAGGATTATCCGATTTGGACGCAGTATTGAGATTTCAATAAGCATTCGTGACTAAGTTTGGATAAACCCCGTCATCAAACTAATGATTCCTACAATGTAAGTATATCCTTAACATTTCTACCAAGAGCACAACTAAACTGGCGAATCAACAATGCTGGCCAGTATGAGTCAAGTACTTTTCTACCATCAAGCGATTCGAACTGGGCTTTAGCCAGCAAACAAGTAACTGAAAATCAGACTTCCCGGTGTGTCTTCAAAAGTATGATTTACCGTATTTCTCCGAGGTTCAAATACTAAACACGTAATGGACGTAAAGTAAATCACAGTGTCGGGGTTAAGAGAGATGGTGCAGGATGTTCAAGTTCCGGTCAAGAAAGGGAACTGATTATGAAAACTGCTAAACCCGACCATATAAATAGGGTTTGATTAGACGGAAATTGGGGCTTGTTTGTGCTTCTCAATCGGTAGAATTGTTCCAGGCGATAAGAAATGATTTCAAGGCCCCATTTGCGTAAGTAAGTTAAAAACGGTGACTGAGGATGTAGAAACCTTCAGCGTCATAACAAACGTGGAAACGGAAAAGTGGTAAATCGATACAGAGTAAGAAACTTTTGTATTATATATCATGAAATCTAACTGCTTATTTGAATTAAAGGGTAACGCCCAGAGTCAATAGCGGGAACGGAAAGCCTAAGTACCATGGCTAAGAGAATCATAGAGAATTTGAAGAAAACGGTTCAATTTATCAGGTTAACGAGCGGGTAAACCAAAGGTACACATAATCCTGTTTCCGAATTCCAAACGTGATCCGTTTATAGGAAACGGCTAACCGCTTATTTAATCTAATTTCAAGACATTCGACGAATTCGGCCAAGAATAATATATTCCAAGATCATTTAATTGATCCGGAAATATTTTACGAGCCAATTTAATGCAATTTATCTGCTTATTACGTTTTCAACCAATCAATTCATATAATCAAGAGTTATTAATGCAAATTTATCATTTGTCTAACAAGCTCAAGTATTTCATAAATAAAAGAATCAATCAATTCGCATACCTAACAGTACTAATAGACAGCACGCAAAAATTTATCATCCCAAGTTTAATTTTTGAAAATTGCCTCTTCGTAAAGTGGTTTTGCAGTAAAATATCGGTGTTGTTTTTCCGGAAATAAACTCTAATGCAATATTCTTCAACATGATTCAAGAATGGGATGTCATTTCTACGCTCGTCTTTAGGAATGTCGAATGGGATCTTCAAAAGCGTTTATAGTACTAGACATTAATTTAATAGAATTTTCAAGATTTAATGCCATAACTCTAAGAAGTTTGCTTCATCTGAAGAGCTTGTATCAACCGCAAACATATATTCAAATTTCAGAATGGAAGTATGTATATAATTCTTACTTTTAAACAAGAGTGTCCTTAGAATATAGCAAGTCCATCAGTGCTCTTCCTATCCATTTTATAACCAAAGAAAACTTAGATCCTAAAATATAAATCATGAGTCTCTGTGATACTAAAGGCTATTATCCACGGTTCCACCCAACATGGAAATTCTTTTAATAAATAAAAGTAAATTGAGATTCGGGATACGACCCAAATCTGCATACAAACATACTAAAATACGATATCTGCCCATTTAAAATAACAAAGTAGGATCCAATCATACCGACAGATTTTGATGTCCACTTTACCTTTTTCTATCTTTGTCCAAATTAACAAGTAGTCATCAGTGTATTCTTGGTTCAATCATCATCGCCGAATCAGTTTGGTAGATCTTACGATTTCTATTTGGATTTATGAAAATTCCTCCTCGCTTTGTTATTCTTTGAACATTTGGAAGTCCAAGAAAGTATTTCAACCTCCCATCATAATTTCCATCTCAAATTCTTCATTACACATCGGCGAAAATTTCTTTTTATAATAATGAACTCATTAGGTAACTAAAATTGTACTATCAATATAACTAGTCAATAAGGTTCTTGCTCTATGCTTAACAAAAGAGTAGTATCCTTTACCCATAGAGAAGCGGCTTTCAATGAAAATGAAGTCTATCATACCATGCTCTGTGTTGTTTTAACTACACAAGTTTTACAACTTATAAAACATGATTTGGAAATTTTTCATTTTCAAAACCAGGCTGTTTTACATATTAATTTCTTCATAATACATCCATTAGGGAAAGCACTTTCACATCCATTTTAGCTAAAATAAAATCTTTGCGACATGCATATGCTAACAACATTCTAATGGATTCTAACTTTGCTTACAGGACAAAGGTTTCACTTCAACCAATTCTTCTTCTCGGTCAGAATTTTGAGCCACTAATCTAGGCTTTATTTTACAACCACGGCCCATCTATATCTTATTTCTAAACACCTATTTGGGTGACGCCATGATTGAAGGCCTTGTGCTTAGGAACTAATTCTCATACATTGTTTCTTTCAAATCGACGGACCCCTCTTTGCATTGCTAATAATCCAAGATCTATCATTTTCCGGACCCTTGGATTTTTGGCTCCACTTCCAGATGAATGCATTATGCCCACAAGAATTTCAGTTGATGATTCAGCTTGTTATACCTCAAAGTAGGATCCCTAAAATTACATCTTTAGGTGAGACATACCTCCACTCCTGAGCTGCTCGGTACATTTCATTTTGTCTACATTCGTTCTTCATGATGTTCCCCTAATTCCATGCTAAGATCCTCTCGATTGTCATTCGGCGCTTCTTCTTCTTCTTCTTCTCCGCGATCATCACTAACAACACTTTCTCCGCAGGCGGCGGGTTAGACCATCAAATGCGATACGTATGTATTCTTCCACAACTAAAGTTCTTTGTTATAAACTCTATGCCTTTGCTCGAATCTTCAATAACCAAGCAGGGCCACCAACATCGGATTTCTAATCAATTTACTAAGATTGTCTTTGTGGTTCAAACAAAACATTCAGATCCAAAAACTTTAAATAGCCTAACGCCGAAGCTTTCATCTTCCAAAGTTCTCATATTATTTTATTAAGATCAGTCTAATCAACTATCAAAACATAACAAAGTCGTGTTGATTCGGGCTTCAAATTTCAAAATATTTCGTAATGCATTTTCATTTACCACGGTCCTAGCCATTCTCAATGTATCTATTCTTCCCCAACAACCCACTGTCATGAAATGTTAGTTAAAATCACGCTTTATAATTGCAAAAACTCTCTAAATGATGATTTTCAAATTCTCCATGATCACTCCTAATGGCTACAATACCACTTTTCATTTTGTAATTTCTGTTAAAGCAATTTAAATCAAGATTTCGCAGTCACGTATTGCTAAGAATAATTCATGATATCGTAGAATCAATTATCCACTATCACAATGTATAGTATTTGCCATTTCAGACTTGCATATCTTATTCAGATTCCAAAAGATCGGAAGAAGTGGTTTTAAAGAAATATGGTTGGCTTTATTCTTGAAGAGTTTTAATTTGAGTTCCAAATCGACAAGCTTCTTAAAATCTTATCTTGAAAACCAATTTTCAAGACTTTGTTAATCAAATCATAAATTTTTTAAATCAAATCCACTTGTAATGTCCTAACCTTCATGCCATAACCAACAATCATCAATGTTTAAAACATTTATCAAGAGTAGATGCACATTCTCATGTCAATGATATAAATATTACTACATCTATTTCAAATAAAAAAAGGTTTTCATATATTGAGTTTCAATAATACAACTTAACCAGTTTATCAAAGATAACTTTATAACCTTTCACACAATCAATGACTAATGCTAATTAAGTTGTGTTTCAAGTTTTCAACCAAACACATTCTCAATTAGAGAGATTTTACTAACATTTCCAATTCCAAGAATTTTTCCTTCAGTTGTTCCAAGATACGCCTTCCACCATTTTCAATTTTCATGTTTTTGAGAACCATGCAGTTTCGCCATTACGTGCCTTGAACAACCGCCACCAAGTACCATTTATTTTTCTTCAAGCCCCATGGGTAAGAAAATCAAGTTTGCGACTCCAAAGCTTTTTTGGGTCCCGAGAAGTTAAGAATTGTCTTTTCAACCCAAATGCACGATTCGACACCCATAATACTTGCATTCCTTCACGGACATCTAAATTTCATGGAATTCATTTTGATTACAATAACGACATACAATCTTATGATCATTTTATGGAGGAAGCTTTAATAAAAATAATTTTATAATACTTTTGCTTGCCACGTTGGTATATCCAAGTCCTCCTTTATCAAAAAACACATTTTTGTGAGTTGCTAAGCATATTATCCAACATCTTTTGCCCATTTGTAAATCTCCCCAGAAATTTCAAAAACAATTCTATTTCATTATTCTTTTCGAGTAAATTCGTTCTCATTTTCAGTTCCCATCCAGTGATTTCAAATGCCATGCTAGATGTTAGTTTCTCTATCTCGAACCCACTGAATTCACTCATGTAATGTTTTGTTTCACTTCTGGTGACATACAATCTCAGATTTAGAGATCCATTTTCATTTTCAGCTTTCACATTTCTTTTAAGACATACATTCTTTTACCAATTTCATCAACTCATTATGCAAATCTTAAAAGCATCATACAATCATCATAGTAGGATCACTTACCATTACTGAGATTCATCCCCTCCTCATCACGCTTGGCCGAGTGCTAGGGTTCGATACTTTTCATGATCCTTCTTCATCATTCTCGAATTTCTTCCTCACTATCATCCCAAGTTGCAACCATTGCTTTCCTTTTGGTTGATGTCAGGGTACTTGATCTTATACGTCTGTGCTTTCATTCACATAAGTGATTGCCTCCTTCTTCCCTACGATTCTCAAGTTTCAAATTTCTTCGCTTCTCCATTTTCAAGCACTTCGAATCCTCCTCGCTAAAGACATGGCTACTTCTTCATCATCCGTCACTCTCCCATCACTCTCATATTTTGTGCTGAGAGCAATGCTTTTCTTCTCTCCTCGGTCTTTTCTCTAGCCTAAATCCTCTCTCTTTATAAATATAATTAATTAACTATGCAAGAAGGGGTAAAGTATTTAAATCTTTACCTTCTTTATACGGTGTTCTGTGTCTCTATTCTTTCTAAGGGACTCGAATTCCTAACGATTTTTTTTAACTTTCACTATTCGGTATGTTTTTCCAAGGCACCTGTGCTGCTCTACTTCACGTCTGCGAATCTATGATATGTATCACATTTCATTTTGTTCTCATTTGGAACAACTCTGTATATCGATTTAGTGTATCTACCACTGATTTTAATTTTCACTCGATTTCCGTCTCCTTCATAGACAACTTCAAGTTTGTTCTATATCTCTATGTACTTCTACGCAATTGATACTTGGCCAATTTTTCTTATCAAGAAGACAAACAAAGCATTTATAAAATTTCGAAAGTTTGTTAGAGACATCTTTCTTTTTCTAACTCACTCCATCACTCATGGTTTAGCGAATATCATCTCTACTTCATCTTTCGAATACTGTAAACGGACCATCACAAACAACTTCCCAAATTTAATAATTCATGCTCTGCAAATATTCTCTATTCTAGCTTCCAATAAAGATAGCCATTATTACCATCGAAAATGGCGGTTCTAGTTGCGATCGCTTTCTTCTCCAAGGCGAGCTATTTCAGGTCGCCACGGATCTTTTACTCTAGATTTAATAAGGCTTCCTTACCAAGCAGAATCCTCGATACTAATCAATCGAATATGGCAAGTGTTAAACCCAAGGGGGGGTGAATTGGGATTCTAAAAAATTAATTTAATTATTAAAGAAAATCTTAATGCAATTATAAATCAAATTCAAAGTAATAACACCAAGATGATAACAATATAAAAGGACAAGTGGAAGGAGTGATTCAAACACCGAGATTTTTACGTGGTTCGCTTAACCTCGCCTACGCCCACGCCTTCCGCTTCCATCCGAGATTCCACTCCATGTTTCGGTTTTAAATGCTTACACTTGACTTCCGCCATTAAATGACTTTACAACAAGAGATTATCCCTAACTTCTTAACCCAAGTGTATCCCAACACTTACATAATCACCAAAGTAAAAGATTATAAAACCTGCTTTTGCCCTCTGCATATATAAGACACACAACGATGCTTAATACGTGAATAGATTTACAAGCACGTGTTCTAAAGTTTCTATACATCAGATTCTCGAATATTAGGCCAAATGGTCGGTTTATGACTCAATCTTCTAATTGAATAGCTTTATTTATATTCGGAGCCGAAAATCTAGCCACATAAATCGCTTTGACAGAAAAACGGTGAAGTCATTAACCATCTTAAACGCTGGTATCATTTTTACGCCGTCAGCCAGATTTCAAATAAACGGTTTGGTCGCTAGGTCGCTTTTCATTGCTAACAAGCCCGCAGACCTCGCAAGATGAGTATTTGTTATCCGCTTACGCTTAAACTAAGCATGACTTTGGTGCCAAGTTATCTCCGATATTCTTGCTAACTGCTTGAGATAAACGTTCGCCGCTTGTCTCAAAGAATCCGCAAAACACCGATTTGCTTTATTTAAGTTAATCGCTGCATGAGGATAACCATTTCACTTTGGACGATGTTATTTGCTAACCGTTGTACAACGGTTCACCTCAGCCAGCTCTGCAAGCCTTCCCCATGTTTTTCCGTTACATAACCGCCAGAGCTACAGTAATATGTCTGTCTCTCGCTAATTCCACAACTGCTTAAAATAAAACGGCTACTAATTTCAAAGAATCTCCCTATTCGTTTTTCCGCTTTCTCTATAAATTGTAGCGCCAGGTTTAGGAAAATGCTCTTCCCGTTGTATCTACATTAACGCTTAAATAAATGTAGGTTCACCGCTTATAACCGTAATTGCATTTAAACCGCTAGATTTTGCAGAATCTTTTTTTTTTCGTAAAGTCCATCTTTACGAAGCATGAATGGAATGATTACTAAGTGCTCGCTTATTAAGAAATAGCCAATACTTTTTTATCAAAAATCATTTAAAATTATAAAATCACATCAATATTATACATATTTACGTTAACAATCTCCCTTTCGATGACGACAAATTTAATCAATGTTTAGCTCTTAATATGTGCTCCCCTAAATTACGTGGCCAAATCGAGAACGCGAATAAAAAGGATTTTTGCTTTAAATCGTCGTATTTTAAATCCATCTTAAAATAAATATTCTCCCATTTAAAAACCATCTTAAAAACCATATAATTATCTCCCCTTCATCATCAAAAGAAAGAGAAAAGAAATAAGAAATACGAACTGAAAGAAGTCTTGCGTTATGCTAAATTTTAAAATTGGGCAGAAGTTTCTTAAAACGAGAAAACCATAAATACAAACGAGATAAAACACTTCCAAAGATCAATAACATTAACTGCTTCAACAAGCCAACAACCCATGAACAAATACAAATAACACTTCAATGATCCACAAACATACCAACACCCAATATCCACAACATACCAATACCCAATATCCACAAACCATTTCTGGTAATATCCAACCACCAGTAATCACAAAGTACTCACAATTAAGCTAATCATCAAGAACATCACACACATATGCATCAAAATCAAAATAATAATAAAATGCTAGCAACCAAGATGTAAAATGTATGTACAAGACAAAGCTCTGAACTGAAGGCTATGAGAAGACGAATATATTCCCGGATTGTACATAGCTCGAGAGAATTAAATGGTCACAATCAGTGAAGCAAATCCATCTCACGATCAAGGCTCGCTACCGAATATCCGGAAGTCGAACGCAATGTGGTCACGGAAAGAGTTCCATTCATCCACGATCAAGAATCATCATATAAAATCAATGGCCAACATCGTTGATCATCACGACTGCTGGGCCTCAAGCAGGGTAACTGATTTTGGCGCGATAGAGGGCAAATGGCGCGCTTAAATGTAGAAGGCCGTGAGCAAGGAGCGCAATTTCTAAGCAGAGGAATATCAAGATCCATCGCGACGCCTCCTCGTAGTTCCAAAGTACCGGAGGTCGAGGAACAAAACCATGACGCGGGAGACGGCGACGAAGCTCCCTAATTCAGTCGTGTTCGATCGAGAATAGATGACCATTGGTATATCCGATCATCCTCTCGAGCAACTACAAGTATCCCATTTTGGAGTTGCTTGTCTTTATCCATACTCATTCTTTCTAGAGAACCAGCATCGCCGTCACCCTCTAACTAATCCGCGAGTTCCATACGCCCGTCCAGACGTTGTTGGCACTCAAAGCGCCGCAGATTTAATACGACATCGCCATGGTAAAAAGTGATATGGTCACTGAACGGAGTACTCAAATATGCGTCGACAATAATATACCCTTATGCTAGACGGGTCTCAGAAAAGTGCTATCTATCATGGCAACGTCCAATCCCTCAGAATTCTCATCCGAGCGCACCTTCCTGTGAGTCACTTACCAGAAATCGTAAGAATACATTAACCCGGAAAGTAGTAAAAGCCGCATCGAGACCTACCAAACAAACAACTTCATCCGATAAGTCTCACGACGGTTATATATTACTTGACGCCATGAGGCATTAGAAAACAGATATCAAAGATATGGCTTTCCCACAAAATACTCAAGTTCCTGCCAAGCAGATACCAAGAAAGTCACTTAGTTCCATCATCAAACTTATCGAGACACTCACTTGAGTAACTATCCTATTTAAAGTAGCGATTTATAAGCCCAGATTTCCATGTTCGAATAAAAGACTTCGCGACTAAGTTTGATAAACTCGGTATCAAAATCAACGGCAGACATCGTAATAAGGCGTAAGATATCCCTAATATTTCACCACAATACAACGTAAGCTTATGAAATCATCAATATCAACAAAATAAGATCAAGCACTTTTGACCATCAAAGCTTGTGATCTTCAACCGCTTTAGCCAGGCAAGTGGGAAGGAACTCGAAAATTCGTTAAAGAGACCTCCCAGCGGTACGGGATTCCCAACAGTGATTCAGACGCCCCGGTTTCTCCGAGGGTTCAACATGGAAACACGTGAATGTACGAATTTAAAGTAACCGATAAAAAGGTTTAAGAGTAGAGACGCGAAGTAGGATGTTCAATTTTGTCAAGAAAGCGAAATCTGATTGAAGAACGTTAAACCCACACATGAAGGGGCTAGGTTTAGATTTGGGATTTTTGAAATTTCGGGGTTCGACTAAGTTCAATCGCGGTAAATTGTTCTAAAGCGTGATAGAAATGATTTCAAGGTTCGATTTGCGAAAGTTAAGAAAACGAGGATTCGAGATGAGAAACCGTTCGCGTCAACAAGAATGCGAAAATTCACAGGAGCGTAATCAAGAGAAGAAACCTCAATGAAAGATATATACTTCACGAAATGCTTAACCGCTTATCAAACGGTTAAAAGCGGTAAATGAGGGGTCAAGAAAGGGAACGGTGAAAGCCAAGTAAGCGCTTAACTGGCCATGAGTAATCATAGAGACTCTCTCGTTGAAAACGCTTCACCGATCAGCTAAACGCGAAAGCGTAAACGGCCATACGTATAATTCGTTTCTGAATTAAACGGGTGATCCGTTATGAGGCTAAATTGCTAACCGCTTATTTATCTCGTAATTTGCATATTGATTTAATTTTTTGCCAAGAATAATATATTCCAAGATCATTTAATCGATCCTCGAAAATATTTTACGAGCCAATTTAACGAATGCATTTATCTACATGTTTTCAACCAATCAATTCATATAATCAAGAGTTATTAATGCAAATTTATCATTTGTCTACCAAGCTCAAGCATTTCATAAATAGAATCAATCAATTCAAAGACACTCAATAGCATGAATGTAGATGCAAAAATTTCATCATCCCAAGTTCATGCCGAATTTTTGAAAATCGTTCTTCAGAATTTTAAGGAAATATCGCAGCTTTTTCCGTGAAATAAACTCTAATGCAATATCTCCTTGAACATGATTCTCAAGAAATGATGTCTTATTTCTATACGCTTGGTTCGGAGAATGTCGAATGGATTCTTCAAAGGTTTATAGCACCAGTATTATCACACTTAATAGAATTTGTTCAAGATTAACGCCATAATCTCTAAGTTGTTTGTTTATCCAGTGTTTTTGTGATCAACAACTTCCCTATATATTCAAATTTCTAGAATAAAGTGCAATAATTTGCTTTCACAAACCACGTAAAATGAAACAAGAATGTCCTGTAATACAAAGTTCCACTAGGCTCTTCTTATCCACTTTATAACCAGCAAAACTGATCCGAAAAAAACATGTTAAATCTATACGAAGTTCCCTACAGTGATACCAAATAATATCTACGGTTCCACCCAAATAACGGAAAATTCTTTTTAACAAAGAGTAAATGAGATTCTCTCGATAGACATGAAAATCGCACACAAACATACACTAAAATACGATATCGGGTCATAGCAAATAAAAGCAGTGATCCATCATACCGATACATTTTGATATCCACTTTTTACCTTTTTCATCTTTGTCCAAATTTCGATCATAGCTCATCGGGTGCGTATTTCTCTTCAATCATCAAATGCCAATCGTCAGAAAGCAGATCCTTTTACGCATTTCGGCTTGATTTATGAAAATTCTCCTGCTTTTTTGATTTCAAGTCCAAGAAGTATTTCAACTCTCCCATCATACTCATCTCAAATTCTTCGCTCATACACAAATGAAAATTCTTTACACAACAACTCATTAATGTAACAAAAATTATATCATCAACATAAATTCGAATAATAAGACGCTCGTTCTTACGCTAACAAAAAGAGAAGATCCGCTTACTGCCATAGAGAAATCATTTTCTAGCAAGAAATTTTGTCTATCATACCATGCTCTCCAGCTTGTTTTAATCCACATACAAGGCTTGAAGCAACTTATACACATGATTTGGAAATTTTTCATTTTCAAACCAAAGTTTCACATAAACTTCCTTCCAAAATATATCCATTTAAGAAAACAATTTTGACATCCATTTGATATAAAATAAAATCCTTATGACATGCATACGCTAACAACATCCAATGGATTCTAACCTTGCAAGCAAAGGTTTCATCAAAATCAATTCATTCTTCTGCTAAACTCGAGCCACTAATCTAGCTTGCTTTCTACAACCACACCGTGATTCATCCATCTTATTTCTAAACACCCATTTAGTACTTATTATATCGATGTTCGTGTTAGAACTGGGCCTCTACACATTGTTTCTTTTCTAAATCGATGACTCTCTCAGCACATAATCCAAGATTCATCATTTTCCAGATCTTCAAAGTGATTTTCGTTCTAATTTGAAACGATTATGCTCACAAGTATTTCTTGACGATCTAGTTGTTAGAATTTAAGTGGATCTCCAAAAATTACATCTTTTGTAAAGAGATATACCTCACCTCCTCGGGGAGTGTTTCGAGAAGATTTTCATTTTGCTCCACATTTATTCTTCATGATGTCCTTCGAATTCGCGTGCTATGATCCTCTCGATTGTCATTCGATGCTTTCTTCTTCGTTTCTCCCCCGTAGACATCATCATCAACAACGACTTTCTCCTTGTAGAGAGCAATTTACCATCAACGGAAAATGTGATAAGCATAGATTCTTCCACACTAAAGTTCTTTTCATATAAACTCTATAAGCTTTTTTGAATTCAATAACCAAGAAAATACCAACATCGATTTTCAATCAAATTTACCAAGATTGTCTTTTCAGTGTTCAAAACAAAACATTTGCATCCAAAACTTTAAATAGTCAATCGTTTTTCATCTTCCAAAGTTCATACGAGTTTTATTAAGATTAGTCTAATCAACACCCGATTTAAAATACATAATGTCGACGGCTTCAAATTTCAAAATATTTTCGTAACGATTTTCATTTAATACCTAGCCTATTTCTCGAATAATTCTATTCTTTCTCTCAACTCCATTTTGTCAGGAGTTCTAGTGAAGAAATTGCTCAATGCCCAGATTATTTAAAAACTCAAATGCATGATTTTCTAAATTCCTCCACGATCACTCCTAATGCATACAATACCATGCCCTTTTTTCATTTTGTAATTTCTTACAAGCACTTTAAAGCATCAAGAGCATCATCCTTATCAAGCAAGAATAATACCCATGTATATCTGTAATAATCATCCACTATCACAAATGCATAGTATTTGCCATTTAGACTTGTACATATCTGATGGCCCAAAAAGATTCATGCTAAAGGTTCAAGCGGTTTCATAGTAAATATGGTTTTTATTCTCGAAAGAAGTTTTAATTTGCTTTCCAAATCGACAAGCTTTACAAATCTTATCCTCGAAAACCAATTTTCTAAGACCTTTAACTAAATCATCTTTCAAATTTTGAAATCAAATCCATACTTATGTCCTAACCTTTCTACTATAACCAATCATCACAATGCCGAAAACATTTATCAAGAGGATGCAATATTCCATGTCAATGATATAAAGATACTACATCTATTTCCAACAAAAAGGTTTCGCCATCACATGAGTTCTCAATAACACAACTAAGTTTATCAAAGATAACTTTATAACCTTTGTCATTACATTAATCGACTAATGCTAATTAAGTTTGTTTCAAGTTTAAACCAAACATACATTCTCACTAGAAATAAGAGACTTTACCAACATTTCCAATTCCAAGAATTTTTCCTTTAATTGTCTCCAAAAGATACGCTCCACCATTTTCAATTTTGTGAAGCTTTCGAGAACTACGATAGTTTCCGCTACTTGAACAACCGTCATTCAAGTACCATTTTCTATTTTTCTTCTTCGCTCTACAAGAAAAATCTCAAGTTTTGCACTCCAAATGCTTTTGGTCCTCGAGAGTTAAGAACGTTCCTTTTTTGGAACCCAAATGACAATACCATAATATGCATTCCTTTTCACTGACATCTAAATTTCATGACCATTTTGACATAATAATACATACAATCTCATGATCATTCATGGAGTAGCCTTTTAACAAAATAATTTTATAATATTTTGTTTCAAGTTAGCTTATATCCAAGTCCTCCTTATCAAAAAACACATTTTTGTGAGTTACTATTATCTGAACATTTTGCCCATTTGTAAATTCAAAACATTTCATCAATTCATTATTCTTTTCTCGAAAGAATTTGCCTCATTTTTCAACTCATCCATGTATTTCAAATGCGCAAGATGCTAGTTTCTCATTCGAGCACGTAATGCACTCATCACGTAATGTTTGTTTCCTACTTCTAAGCATACAATTCTTGTATTTAGAGATTCATTTTCATTTTAAGCTTTGCCTTTTTAAGACATACATTCTTTTTACCAATTTTCATCAACTCATTATGCAAAATTGAAAAGATCATATAATTCATCATAGGATCACTTACCCTATCGAGATCATCATCCCTCCTATTGCCATGAGTGCTAAGTTTGATACTTCTCATGATCCTTCATCATTCACTCTTCCTCACTATCATCCCAAGCTTGCAAATCCATTGCTTTCTTTCGAGTTTGTCGATGTTTCACTCTGATCTTATACGTCCGTGCTTCTTGCATTCATAAGAAGATTGCCTCTTCTTCTCCCCTATATTTCAAGTTTCAAATTTCTTCGCTTTCCTTTTTCAAGATTTTTCAACCTCCTCAAGCATGGCTACTCTTCATCATCCCGCTCACTTCCCCATCACTCTCATATTTCAAGCTTCGAGAGCAATGCTTTCTTCTTCTCCTCATGTCCTTTTCTCGCAGCCTAAATCTTCATACTAAATAAGAGACCAATTAAATCATCAAGAGGTAAAGTATTTAAATCTTTGGCCCTTCAATAAATGGGGTTCTTTTAAGTCTCATTCTTTCGGCTTAATGATTTTCTTAACTTTCACTATTCGGTAAGGTTTTTCCTAAGGCACCTGTGGTGTTCACTACGTCTTGAATCTAGTATGTACATTTTTTCATTTTGTTCCATTTGAACAACTCATATCGACGAGTGTATCTACCGATTTAGACTCTTTCACTTGATTTGTCCCTTCATAGACAACTTCAAGTTTGTTCCATATCTCTCAGGCTTTCACAACTAGATACTCTATGGAATTCTTTTCTTATCAAGGCACAAACAAAGCATTCATAGCCTTGAGTTTGTAGACATCTTTCTTTTCTAACTCACCCATTGACTGATTTAGTTGAATATCATCTCCTACTTCATCTTCGAACGAGTAATGAACGGACCATCACAAACAACTTCCCAAATTTCATAATCTATGCTCAAATGATTCTCATTCTAGCTTCAATAAGATAATCATTACCATTAAAACGCCTATTGGATTTGCCTTCTAAAGGTCGAAGGTCATTTAGGTCGCCATGATCTTTTACCGACGACAAGCCTTACAAGAGTAATCTAGTTCTGCTCGATACCAATCAAATACAGTACGCAACCCAAGAGGGGGGTTAATTGATTCTAAAAAATTCAATTTATTAAAGAAAATCTAATGCAATTATAAATCAAATTCAAAGAATAACACCAAGATGATCACAATATAAAAGATAAGGAAGAGGATTCAAACACCGAGATTTTTACGTTGGTTCGCCAACCTCGCCACGCCCACGCCAAGCTTCCCAAGCTTCAGGATTCCACTAAGCAAGCCCAAGGCTTCAAACAAGCTGTTTACACTTGACTTCCAAGCCACAACGATTCCTTTACAACAAGAGATTATCCTCAATCTTCTTAACCCAAGATCCCAACACTTACAATCACCAAAGTAAAAGATTACAAACCTGTTTTGCTTCTCACAATATATAAGATTACACAATGATGCTTAATATGTGAATAACAAATGTTCTAAGCTACGAAGATCAGATTCTAATATTAAATTAAATGGTTGCGATCAATCTTTCAATTGAACAGCTTATTTATATCCGAGTCCAAAATCTAGCCGCTATAAACGTCGACAGAAAACGTCATTGCTTAACTATTAACGTTAACCGCTTAGCTGTCAAAGTTACCGCATTTCAAATAAACGGTTTGCCGTTAGTCGCTAACCTTTCGCCGTTAACGCCCGCAGACCGCAAGATGAAAGCATTTGTTATCCGCTTAAATCGCTAAACGTTAAAGTTTCGGATATTCTTGCTAACTGCTTGAGATAAACGGTTCGGCCGCTTGTCTCCAAAGAACTCAAAAACAATTTAGCTTTTTACTCGGGCCAATCGCATCAGAGGATAACCTTCAATTCGTTATTACAACTGCTTAAAATAAACTGTTCACCGCAGAGCTTCCCATTCGAGTGTTTTCCGCTATAAATGTAGAGCTTAGGTAATACGCTTCCTTGTTAATTCCGTTAACTGCTTAAAATAAAATGGTTCACCGCAATTCAAAGAATCCTCCCATCTTTGTGTTTTCCGCTTTTCATAACTTGAGGTTTAGGAAATGTTTGCTCGGGTCGTTATCTAATCTGCTTAAATAAACGGTTCACCGCTTATAACCGTAATTGCATTTTAAAACCGCCAGAATCTTTTTCAATTTTAAAGTCCATCTTTTACGAAGATGAATGAATGATTAGGCGCCTCATTATTAAGAAATACCCAATACTTTTATCAAAATCATTTAAAATTATATTTATCAAAAATCAATATTATTACATATTTATGTTAACAATCTCCCTTTACGATGACAAATTCTAATCAATGCTAGCCCCTTAATACGTGCTCCCTAAATGTATGGCCAAATTGAGAGAATGTTTAATAAAGGATTTTTGCTCAAAAAACGCCCCATTTTAAATCCATCTTAAAAATAATATTCTCCCCATTTAAAAAACCATAAATCCATTTTAAATATCATAATTATCTCCCCTTCATCATCAAAAGAAGAGAATAAAAATGCAACTGCTAAAGAAAGTGCCCGCTTTTATGAAATTTTACAGTAGTTTCCTTAAAATGATCAAAAACCATAAATACAAAACGAGATAAAACACTTCCAAAATAGATCAACATCAACTTCGCTTTCAACAAGCCAACAACCCATGAAAAACAAAAAAACACTTCAATATCCACAAACATACCAACACCCAATATCCACAAATAAAGCACAAATCACAATATCCAACCAATTAGGCAATCACAAAGCATCAATAACATCACACACATATGCATCAAAATCCAAAATAATAAAAAATGCTAGCAACCAAATGGAAAATGTATGCAAAGACAAAGCCTTTAAACTATGAGTATGGTAAGATGTGCTCCCTCGGATCATAAAAAATAGCTAGGCGCTGCATCATGAGCATGAGCAGTCCATCTGATCAATGCTCGCTACTGAATATCTGAAAGTCGAACGTGCCGTGGTCACGGAAGAGTGTCCAACCGATCAAGAATCAATGTCAGAAATCAATACCGTTGAACATCAAGATCACACCGCAGGGCCCTCAATCTGAGTTTGAAAGGACAGCGTATGGTCGCCGGGAATGCCAGGAAGGCGCGAGCGGGAAGAGAGGGAATAGATCCATCGCACGCCTCGTAGTCCGAAGTTACCGAGGTCCGAGGACAAATGGCGACGATGGAGGGACATGAGCTCCAATCTAAAGCAAGTTCGACGAGAATATACATCGAAAGCATCCGATCATCCTGAGCAATCAAGGTATCCCGGTTGAGTTGCTTGTCTTATCCATACTCCATTCTTTGAGAATCCGACATCGTCATGGCCTCTAACCAATCCACGAGTTCCATACGTCGATTGTTGGCACCTCAAAGCGCGCAGATTTTAATGATATCGCCATAAAGCAAGCGATTGACCATTGAGTACTCAACATATGTCGACAATAATATACCCGAGTTAATGGGACGGTTCTGTAAGAAGGCTATCTAATAGCAACGTCCCAACCTCAGAATCCTCATCCGAGTGACCTTCCTAGTCACCATGGTACAGAAATAAAAGAATACGAACTTGAGAAAAAAGTTGAGACCGAAACGAAGCAAACAAATCTCATCCGATAAGTCTCGATTTACGACACATATATTACGGACGCCACGTGAAAGTACGAGAAAAACTATCAAAGGAGTATGGGCTTTCCTAGTAAAATATCAAGCCCTCACAAGCAGATACCAAGAATCAGCTAGGTCCGATCATCAAACTCTATCACACGGATTTGAGTAACTATCCTATTTAGCGAAAGTGCCTGAGATTTCCATGTTCAATAAAAGACTCGCACTAAGTTTGATAAACTCACATCAAAATCAACGCAATTCTCCCAAGGTCAAGCATATCCTAATAACCACATACAACCAAGTTAAATCATCAATATCAACAAAAAGGATCAAGTACCTTTACGACCATCAAAGCGATCTTCAAACCGCTTAGCCAAGGCAGGTGTGGGGAAGTGAATCCTTGAAAATTCAGAGACCTCCCGATGTGGTATGGGATTCCTTGGAGGCACAGATTTACGCCTGGGATTTCTCCGAGAGGGTTCAGCCATGGAAACGTAATGGGACGAAAGTAAATCGATAAAAGGATTAAGGAAGAGTAGAGGATGTGAGTAGATGTTCAATGGTTGAAGAAAGTGGAAATCTGATTAAGAACGAAGAAACCCGACCCATGGCAGCTAGGGTTTAGATTTGGGATTTTTGAATTTTGGGCTCGATTTCAAGTTTCAATCGGCAGAATTGTTCTAGCGTGATAAGAAATGATTTCAAGCGTTCGATTTGGCAAGAAAGAAGAAAAAATGAGGATTCGAGACAAGAAACCTTCTGCGCAAAACAACGGTGGAAATGAAAGAGTGGAAAGGGTTAAAAACCTCAGTATTTTATACTTGGAAATGTTAACCGCTTATTTAAACGGTTAAGGTAACGTCTGAGGTCAAGAAAGGGAAATTATGAAAGTTTCCGCTTAACGGAGTAATCGTTAGAGACTCTCTCGTTGAAAAACGGTTCACCGATCAATTGAAACGCGGTAAACGACGGACCACGTAATCTGCTTTACGGAATTAAACGGTGATCCTTTATAAACGGTAAACCGCTTATTTTATCGTAATTTCGCACATTTGATTTAATTTTACGCCAAGAATAATATATTCCAAGATCATTTAATCGATCCGAAAATATTTTATGAGCCAATTTAACGCATGATTCATGGACATGTTTTCAACCAATCAATTCATATAATCAAGAGTTATCGTAATGCAAATTCATCATTTGTCACCAAGCAAGCATTTCATAAATAAGAATCAATCAATTCAAGACACTAATTCAATAAGAATAATGAGATGTTAATGCAAAAATTTCATCATCCCAAAGTTCACGCCGGAATTTTTGAAAATCGTTTTCGCAAATCGGTTTTGTGAAAATATCGGCAAGTTGTTTTTCCGTGGAAATAAACTCTAATGCAATATCTCCTTTTCAATGATCTCTCAAGAAATGATGTCTTATTTCTATATGCTTGGTTCGAGAATGTTGAATGGGATTCTTTGAAGGTTTATAGCACTAATATTATCACACTTAATAGGAATTTGTTCAAGATTAATGCCATAATCTCTAAGTGTTTGTTTCATCCAAAGTGCTTGTGCACAACAACTTCCGCAGCCTATATATTCAAATCTAGAATAAAGTAATTTTGCTTTGCTAAACCATGAAACAAGAGAGTCCTGAATATAGCAAGTTCCACTAGTGCTCTTCCTATCCACTTTATAACCAGCAAAATCCGCATCCGAAAAACATGTTAAATCTATATGAGTTCCCTGTGATACCAAAGGCCAATATCTATGGTTCCACTCAAATAGCGGAAAATTCTTTTTAACAACGAGCAAATGAGATTCCTTGGGACATGACCTGAAATCTTGCACACAAACATACACTAAACATGATATCGGGTCTACTTCCAAATAAAGTAGGATCCCATCATACCTCGATACATTTTGATATCCACTTTCACTTTTTCATCTTTGTCCAAATTTTGGTTGTTGCTCATTTGTATTCTTGGTCTTTGAATCATCAACGCCAATCGCTTGAGTTGATCCTTTACGCATTTCTGGCTTGATTTATGAAAATTCCTTCCTCGCTTTGTTTGATTCAAGTCCAAGGAAGTATTTCAACTCTCCCATCATACTCATCTCAAATTCTTCGCCATACACAATGAAAATTCTTTTACACAACAACTCATTAGTAACCAAAAATAATATCATCAACATAAATTCAACAATAAGATATGTCTCTGGTTCTTACGCTTAACAAATAGAGTAGATCCGCTTACCCATGAGAAGTCATTTTCTAGCAAGAAATTTTAAGTCATCATACCATGCCTAGTGCTTGTTTTAATCCATACAAGGCTTTGAGCAACTTATACACATGATTTGAAAATTTTCATTTTCAAAACCGCAGGTTGTTACATAAACTTCCTCCAAAATATATCCATTTAAGAAAGC
Source organism: Citrus cavaleriei (assembly GCA_030448925.1). Classification (NCBI taxonomy): domain Eukaryota; kingdom Viridiplantae; phylum Streptophyta; class Magnoliopsida; order Sapindales; family Rutaceae; genus Citrus; species Citrus cavaleriei. Next base: position 28,732 of record JAUJEN010000567.1, read on the forward strand.
ACTTTGACATCCATTTGATATAAAATAAAATCCTTATGACATGCATATGCTAACAATATCCTATGGATTCTAACCTCTACAAGGTGCAGCGTTTCATCAAAATCAATTCCTTCCTCTTGGTTGTAACCTCGAGCCACTAATCTAGCTTTACAACCACAATTCATCCATCTTATTTCTAAACACCCATTTAGTACCTATTATAGATTGATGTTTTTAGAACTAATTCCCCACATTGTTTCTTTCAAATTGATTTAACTCCTCTCGCATTGCCATAATCCAAGATTCATCATTTTCTGCATCCTCAAAGGATTTTTGGTTCAATTTGAGAGATGAATGCATTATGCTCACAAGTATTTCTAAGTGATGATCTAGTTGTTATACCCCCGTGAGGGATCTCCTAAAATTCACGCCTTTATGGTGAAGAGACATACCCCACCTCGGGGAGTGCTTCGGTGATTTCATTTTGCTCCACATTTGTCTTCATGACGTTCTCTTGAATTCCATGTAATCTTCTTCGATTGTCATTTGACGCTTCTTCTTCGTTCTTCTTCTCCCATCATCATCAATAACGACTTTCTCCGCAAGTAGGAGGGGTTATCATCAAATGTGACATACGCAGATTCTCCACAACCAAAGTTCTTTTGTTATAAGACTCTATAAGTTTTGCTTGAATTTGAATAACCAAGAAAATACCAACATCGATTTTATCAAATTTACTAAGATTATCTTTTGTGTTCAAAACAAAACATTTGCATCCAAAAACTTTAAAATAGCCAATGTTTTTTCTATCTTCCAAAGCTCATATGGAGTTTTATTAAGATTAGTCTAATCAACACCGATTTAAACATAACAAGCTGTCGACTACCTAAAAATATTTTGTAATGCATTTCATTTAACACGGGTCCAGCCATTTCTCGAATCAGATATATTATTTCTTCTCAACAACTCCATTTTTGTGGGGTTCTGACGAAAATTGATGCTTCAATGCCTGATTATTACAAAACTCTCAAATGCATAATTTTCAAATTCTCCTCCATGATCACTCCTAATGCATACAATACCATGCCCTTTTTTCATTTTGTAATTTCTACAAAGCACTTTAAAAGCATCAAGAGCATCATCCTTATTGGCTAAGAATAATACCCATGTATATCTAGAATAATCATCCACTATCACAAATGCATAATATTTGCCATTTAGACTTGCATATCTAGATGGCCCAAAAGATCTATGTGAAGAAGTTCAAGTGGTTTCAAGTAGAAATATGGTTTTTATTCTCGAAGAAGTTTTAATTTGTTTTCCAAATTGACAAGCTTCACAAATCTTATCCTTTTGAAAACCAATTTTCGGAAGACCTTTAACTAAATCATCTTTCAAATTTTTGAAATCAAATACATACTTGCATGTCCTAACCTTCTATGCCATAACCAACAATCATCATGTAATGCCGAAAAACATTTATCAAGAGTATGCACATTCTATGTCAATGATATAAACATTACCACATCTATTTCCAACAAATAAGGTTTTACATCACATGAGTTCTCACACAACCAAGTTTTATCAAAGATAACTTTATAACCTTTTGTCACATAATTGACTAATGCTTAATTAAGTTGTGTTTCAAGTTTTCAACCAAACATACATTCTCAATTAGAGTCAAGAGAACTTTACCAACATTTCCAATTCCAAGAATTTTTCCTTTTGAATTGTCTCCAAAGATACGCTCCACCATTTTCAATTTTGGTGAAGCTTGAGAACCATGCATAGTTTCCCATGCCTTGAACAACCGCTATCCAAGTACCATTTATTTTTTCTTCTTCAAGCCCTACAAGAAAAAGTCTCAAGTTTTAGGTACCCAAAGCTTTTTGGGTCCTGAGAGTTAAGAATGTTCCTTTTGGAACCCAAATGCATTGACACCATAATATCCTTTTCACGGACATCTAAATTTCATGACCATTTTGATTCAATAATGACATGCAATCTTATGATCATTTGTGGAGGTAGCTTTAACAAAATAATTCTTATAATACTTTCGCTTAAAAGCTTTATATCCAAGTCCTCCTTTATCAAAAACACATTTTGTGAGTTAAGCATATTATCCAACATCTTTTGCCCATTTGTAAATTTCAAAACAATTTCATTCAATTCATTATTCTTTTCTCGAAAGCAATTTGTTCTCATTTTCAACTCATCTACATGTGTGATTTCAAACGCCATGCAGATGCTAGGTTTCTCATTCGATAATGCACTTTCATCATGCAACGTTTGTTTCCTACTTCTAATATACAATTCTTGCATTTAGAGATTCATTTTTCATTTTAAGCTTTGCCATTTCCTTTTAAGACATACATTCTTTTTACCAATTTCATCAACTCATTATGCAAATCTTGAAAAGCATCATAATTCATCATAGTAGGATCACTTACCTCATTGAGATCATCATCCTCCTATCGCCATGAGTGCTAGGTTCGATACTTCTTTCGATCCTTCTTCATCATTTGATTCTTCCTCACTATCATCCCAAGCAACCATTGCTTTCTTCTTGAGTTTGTTGATAAGTGGGCACCCGATCTTATATGTCCAACTTCTTGCATTCATAACAAGTGATTGCCTTTCTTCTCCTATAGTTCTCAAGTTTCGAAATTTCTTCGCTTCTCCTGGTTTTCTTGAAGAATTTTCTGAACCTCCTTAACTACTTCTTCATCATCCTGGCTTCACTCTCCCCATCACCTCATATTTTGAAGCTTTGAGCAATGCTTTTCTTCTTCTCCCTCATTTTTTAGCCTAAATCCTTTATACGAAATAAAAGAACCACTAAATCATCAGAGAAAGTATTTAAATCTTTGGCCTCTTCATAATGCGCTTCTTTAGTCTCCATTCTTTGGAAGTGACTAATGATTTTCTTAACTTTCTCACTATTTCGGTAAGGTTTTCCTTTAAGGCACCTGGGTGTTCACTATGTCCGTGAATCTGTGTACATAGAATACACATTTTCATTTTGTTTATTTGGAACAACTCATATCGATTTGTCATCGATTTTAGACTCTTTCACTGATTTGTCCTTCATGACAACTTGAGTTTGTTCATATCTCAAAATTTTCAACTAGATACTCTATGGAATTATTTCTTATCAAGGCACAAAACAAAGCATTCCTAGCCTTGGAGTTTAGAGACATCTTTCTCTTTTCTAACTCACCCATTGTTGGATGGTTTAGGAATATCATCTCTACTTCATCTTTGAACGCGTAATGAATGGACCATCACAAACAACTTCCCAATTTCATAATCTAAGGCTTACAAATGATTCTCATTCTAGTTTTCCAATAAGCATAGTCATTACCATCGAAAAATGGTGGTTCAATTGGATTGCACTTCTAAAGGTCGAGTCATTTAGGGTTGCCATGGATCTTTTTACTCCGATTAAGTCTTAACAAGAGAACGAGGCTCGATACCAATTGAAACAAGTATGCAACCTTGAGGGGGTGAATGGGATTCTAAAAATTATTCAATTTATTAAAGAAAATCTTAATGCAATTATAAATCAAATTCAAAGCAATAACAATTAAGATTATCACATATAAAAGATAAGGAAGAGGGATTCAAACATCGAGATTTTTCACGGTTCGCCAACCTACCGTCCGCTTCCAAGCTTGAGATTCCACTTAAGCCCTCAAGGCGAAATGCTTACACTTGACTTCCAAGGTGTCAATGGACCTTTAACAAGAGATTATCCCCAATCTTCTAACCCAAGTGTATCCAACACTTACAATCACTCAAAGTAAAAAGATTACAAAGCTGTTTTGCCTTCACAATATAAGATTACACAATGATGCTTAATATGGCGAATAGATGAAGCAAGAATGTGTTCTAAGCTCTATAAGATTGTATTCTCGAATATTAGCTCAAATGGTGTTGTGATCAACCTTCTTGAATTTGAATGAGCTTATTTATATCTCCGAAAATTGCTTACAAGCTGCAGGCGAGAAAATGGTTCGCCGTTAACCCTAAACAGTTAACCGTTAATCGTTACCGTTGGGCGAATTTCAAATAACGATTTGCGTTTTGTAATTAACCTTTAGCCGTTAACTACCAGAGACCTGCAATATGAGCATTTGTTATACGTTTACGCTAAACTAAGGACTTCATTAAGTAATGTTTGATATTATTTGTCGGTTAACCGTTTGAAATAAGCGGTTGTAGTTGTCTCCAAAGATAACGCAAAACAATTTAGCCTTTTCGTTAATCAATGCTGAGAGGAGGACAACTTACGGATTACATTATCGGGTTAACCGTTTAAAATAAAGGTTCACCGTTAAGAGTTTCCATTCTTGGTGATTTCGCTTTTCATAAACCAGCTTTTAGCATTATGTCGCTCTCGGTGTTAATCTTAGTTTAAATAAAGCGGTTTACGTTGTCCAAAGAAACCTTCCCATCTTTTGTGTTTTTCATAAGCGGTTAGAGTTTAGAAAACGTGTATTTGCTCTCACACTTTAATGGGATTAGCAGATTTGAAATAAGCGGTTCATTATAACAATTACAATTTTAAGCGACTTTTTGTAGAATCTCTTTCAATTTGAAAGTCCATCTTTTACGAAGAAATAAGGCAATGAATAAAAAGAACTTTCGTTTATTAAGAAATATCTCCAATATTTTTGTCAAAAACCATATAAAATTTGTTATCATCAAAATCAATATTATTAACATATTTATGTTAACAATCTCCCCCTTTTTTATGATGACAAATTCTAATCAATGTTTAGCTCCCCCTTAATATGTGCTCCCCCTAAATGTATGGCCAGATTGAGAGATGTTTAATAACAGGATTTTTGCTCAAGAAAACATTTTTAAATTCATTCTTAATCTCCCCATTTTAAATCCTTCTTAAATACCATAAATCCATTTTAAATATTATAATTATAAATATCATAATTATCTCCCCTTTCATCATCAAAAAGAAAAGAGAGAATAGGAAAATGCAAGTTAAAGAAGTTGCCTTTGGGTGAAAATTTTGAGTTTCCTTAAAATGATCAAAACCACTTATACAAAATGAGATGAACACTTCAAAATAGATTGACACCAACTTCTACTTTCAACAAGCCAACAACTCCATGATCAAAACAAAAGAACACTTGATATCCACAAACATACTAACAATTATTCAATCTGCATCAATCATCTAATCATCAAGAACATCGCACATATGTCATCGAAATCCATATCGAAGTATGAAAAAGCTAACAACCAAAATGGAAAAATGTATGCGAAAAGCGAACTCGAAACTATGGGCGGAGAAGATGTGCTCCCTGATCATACCGAAGTGTCCGCGATAAGCTCGAGCTTGCTCAACCAAGCACACTTCGTTCCCAATCCCTCCAGGGACTTCGAGAGCATCCATTTTTCCAATGATACCTCTGCTCAGCAATTCCGTGACAAATTCATGGGCAAACCGGTAACTCCCTCGTTTTCTCTTAATATTACGGAGTTTTCGGATATTACCATTTGTAGTCCTACAATTACTCAATTGCTTAGTCATTGGAATGAAGCCTTAAGTATAGAAGAACCTATCTATGAAAATCTAGTACGTGTCTTTTATTCTAATATGGAACTCTCCTCTTCCCGTCGAGTTGAACTTTATACTTACGTAGGAGGAGTTCGTATTGCGTTTAATGAGTCAGAATTATATAGTATTCTTGGCATTTCTTATGGAGGCTTAGATATTTACGCTGGAAAGAGCTTAAATTTAGTGATTGTCATGTGGATGCATGCATTTTAACATTTGTAGGCGTCGGGATCTTTCCGATGACATCTGCTCTTTGTCCTTTAGGTCTCAACTCCTGCCATTCCAGGTTCAAATACTTCATATCATTCTCCAACACATGGTCACCCCTAGACAAGGTCACACTGATGAGGTAACTAGGCTTGATGTTGGTTTATTAGATTCCCTCATCCGTAGACGGCATGTGAGCTTATCCTACACTATCCTTTGTCATATGCTATCCACACCTAAAGTGACCAACCGATCCCTTCCATATGGCAGCATCATCACTAGGATCTTGAAATTCTTTAGAGTTCCTATTAATAAGCCTGTTTATCTCGAGACCCGAAAGCTTGGTCGAGAGATCATTTCTACGATCAGCTTTTTTAAGAAGCGTGGAAAATGGGAAAAGACAACATCCTCTAAGAATGAAGATACTCTGCTTGCCCCAGAGGATGATCGCATGTTAAATGACGTCTATTCCGAGGATGAGCCCGATTTCCGCTGGGGCTAGACGTGTCCTCGTCGAACAACAAGCAAGAAGCAGCTTTTCCTCTCAGATGACGAAATGAGCCCTCCCCGCAGATCGACCGTTCCTGCAGACGATTCAAGACTTTTCGACAGTGGATGTCATGTCCAAGAATGACTTTTCAATCGACTTTCACTTCCGGCAAAGAAATGTTAGATCAGCAGATGGAGTTACTTGTAAGTGTTGGGATACACTTGGGTTAAGAGATTGAGGATAATCTCTTGTTGTAAAGGTTCATTGACACCTTGAAAGTCAAGTGTAAGCATTTGAAGCCTTGGAGGCTTGCTTAGTGAAATCCTCAAGCCTGAAAAGCTTAGAGGCGTGGATGTAGGCAAGGTTGGCCGAACCACGTAAAAATCGTCGTGTTTGAATCTCTCTTCCTTTATCTTTTTATATTGTAATTGATTTAATTATTATTCCATTAAATTCATTTTAGATTTGCATGATAATTTGTTTTAGAATCAAATAATTTTTAGAATCCTAATTCACCCCCCCCCCCTTTTGGGTTGCATACTTGTATTTCAATAGTCTCTAAGTATTTGTTTCATCCAAAGAGCTTGTGCACAACAACTACCTATGGCAAAATATTCAGCCTCGGTGGTTGAGAGTGCAACCAAATTTTGTTTCTTACTAAACCATGAAACAAGTGAATGACCTAGAAAATGGTAAGTTCCACTAGTACTTTTCCTATTGATAACTCTATGAAATTAGAGTTATTACAGCAACTCTAGACTTAAATCAAGATCACTTAGAGAGTAAATGAGGTGTTTTTATTATATTTTGATTATATTTTGCATAAACATTCATTTTAGTGAGTCTTAATAAGTTTTGCTTGAATTAAAGTAATTTGTGCTCAAAATATGTGCATAATTGTAGGTTTTAAGAAGTTTATAATTCATGAAGGGATGCTGAGATATTAGACTAGCAAGAGGAGGAAAGAATATGGCCACAAAAGAAGTAAAGCACAACCAGGAACAGTGTAGTGTTCTAGCCGTTGTCAGAGCAACCATTACTGTAGCAATCCCAGAAATCGAGGAGAAAACTTACACCGCAGCACGATCTACAGTTTCCTAATCTAACTCATGCACGCCCGAGACTTTTGTTTACCCTAGTTTTTAGTTATAAAAGGAGGCGCACACCACATAAAACGACGGCAAGCAATTATCATTAAACACATTAGAGAGAAAAAGAAGAAGATCAGAATTCAAGAGGACGGCTTCAGCAGCATTGAAAAATCTTGCAGAGTTATTTGGCTTTACTTTTTGTCGTTCTCAACTTATACCTTTCTTCTTTCTTTGACTAATCTAATGTATCCCGTGTACAATATGTTGATGTTTGTTTTTCTCTTTCAGAATATGAACTAGATTTGCTTGTAGTTGAGTGACAAACAATCTAATGAGTTGCTATATCATTGATGTAACATTTTATTCTAGTAGCTATTATTATAACTGTTATTTCGGTTGACCACTCATTTAATAGTTCAAGTTAAGATAGAGCCGCAAAAGGGCATGTCTTAGCGGATATTATTAGAGTAATACATGATCTTAATTTAAGTTTCCTGGATTAAGCTATCTTGAATCCCAAAAGGGCTATACTTGAAGTTAAGATTTGACATAAGTACTCACCTTGTAGGGTGGAGAGAAAAAAGGTTCATAAGGTCATGTCGTAGGTAGAATAGCAACTGGTCATTGCTAATATACTTAAGGGTGTGAGAGTTCCAACATCGAGGATGCTTGAGAATAATTCGCCAAAGCAATTGCTGTAACAACTGGTGTTAATTTGATGAAAAGCAATCAGGCCATAAAGAGAGTTTGATCATTCAACTGCTATATTCTCAATTGATTCTTAGACGCATTTAATTTAATTTAATTTAATTCATTACTGCATTGTTTTATTTTATTCTCTCACAATTATCAATTTCACTAGAACCTACTTTACATTTGTTAACTTCAGACTTAAGGTAGATTGCACTATTGTGATTGCTGTAGCATTTCTAGTGACATCAATCCATGTGGAGACGATCATAAATATTCATCACTTTATTACTTGTTGTGTACACTTGCATATTGGCATCAATAGCATTTGATTATAAAATTTACCAATAAGTTTTTGGCGTCATTGCCAGGGATTGATTATTTATTTTTGAAGTGTGAAGTAAATCTTGATAGTGCCAATTTGATTTGATTTATTCTATTTATTGGCAGATCAACACTTGCATGCGCAAAGACATATCTGTTGTATTCCAATTTGATCCTAAGATTGAAATGACTGTTAGGAGACTGTGAAGAGAACAAAGGAATTCAAAAATTATTTCAGGCATGGATAATTTACAGGATGTGGGAAATTTGGACCCTCACGGGCCCTTACAATCAGTCAACATTCAAGAAGAGCAGAATGAACATGCTAACCAGAGACAGCCAGGTAACAACAATATTATTTATATGGATGATGCCTGGGACAAAGTTATTAGAGATTATGCTGTGTTAACTCCTCAAGTTGTACACCCTGGGATAATCGGGACAAAGTAGAAACTTTGAATTGAAGCCAGTGATGTTTCAAATGTTGCAAACAGTTGGTCAATTCAATGGATTGCCAAATGAAGATCCTCATTTCCATCTCAAGTTGTTCTTGGAAGCGAGTGATGCTTTCAAAATTGCTGGAGCAACACAAGATGCCTTAAGACTGAGGTTTTTTCTTTATTCCTTAAGAGATCGAGCAAGAGCATAGTTAAATTCGTTACCATCTGATTCCATCACTACATGGAATGAGTTGGCTAATAAATTCCTAATGAAATATTTTCCACCGACAAAAAATAAAAAATTGAGGAATGACATTACTTCTTTCCATCAACTTGAAGATGAGAGTTTGTATGAGGCTTGGGAAAGATTCAAAGAACTGCTCAGAAGGTGTCCTCACCATAGCATTCCTTGTTGCATTCAATTAGAAACTTTCTACAATAAGTTGAATCCGAGTACAAGATTAATGGTGGATGCTTCAGCAAATAGAGCTCTGTTATCTAAATCTTACACTGAAGCTTATAAAATTCTGGAGAGAATTGCCAATAATAACTATCAGTGGCCAACAACTAGGCAACCAGTAGCAAGAGGAGCAGCAGGGGTACATAACATAGATGCAATTACTGCTTTATCAGCACAAGTAACCTCATTGACTAACATGGTAAAAGCCATGACATCTGCTCCAGCAGTAGTGAAGCAAGTTGCTGAACTTTCTTGTGTGTACTGTGGTGAAGAACATGACTTTGATAATGGTCTTGGAAATCTAGCTTCAGTAAACTATGTGGGTAATTTCAATCGACAGCTTTAGAACAACCCATATTCAAATATTTACAACCCTGGCTGGAAACAACACCTAAATGTTTCATGGAGCAGACAGAATCTAAATGCTCCAGCATTAAATGGACAAAATAGGAACACTCAACCACCTGGTTTTCATCAACAGAGTCAAGGGAAAAAACATATCAGTCAGGATCCAATCACCTCACTGGAAGTATTGATTAAGGAATACATTGCAAAGAATAAAGCAATTGTGAAGAGTCAAGCTGTATCATTGAGGAACTTGGAGAACCAAATGGGACAACTTGCTACAGCAATGAGTAGCAGAACTCAAATAAGCTTACCTAACAACACAGAAGATCCAAGAAGAGAGGGCAAAGAACACTGCAAAGTAATTAACTTAAGATCTGGAAAGAATGTTGATATCCTTGTTGATGTGACTAAAAAGAGGATAGAATTTAATTCCTTACAAAAACCACCTCAAGATGGAAGCATGTTACAACAACCCAACCATCAAGACACTGGTGACAGAGACCAAGCTGCAGCAACTATGGAAGGAACTCAACCAGTACATGCTGAAAAAGAAGTTGCAACACCAGCAGCCACAACCTACAACAAACTAAACAAGCAGAGTTTGGAACCTCCTGGACCCAGTTTGAGTATCCACTTTCCCAAAAGATTCCAAGCAAAAACAAGACAAATTCGAAATTCTAAAGTACTGAAATAATTACACATCAACATACCTTTTGTGGAAGCATTAGAGCAAATGCCTAATTATGTGAAATTTCTAAAAGACATCTTAGCACGAAAAAGAAGGCTGGGAGAATTTGAAATTGTTGCTTTAACACAGGAAAGCAGTCATATGCTCCAAAGTAAGATTCCTACAAAATTAAAGGATCTAGGAAGTTTTACAATACTATGTTCTATTGGAACTAGGTACACTGGCAAAGCACTTTGTGACTTGGGGGCCAGTATTAATCTGATGCCATTGTCTGTATTTAAGCAGTTAGGAGTATGGGAATCGCAGTCAACAATCCACTCAAGACGATCTCATGCATATCCTGAAGGAAAAATTGAAAATGTACTGGTAAAGGTTGACAAATCCATCTTCCCAGTAGACCTCATTGTACTAGACTTTGAGGCTGATAAAGAGGTACCCAATATACTTGGAAGACCTTTCCTAACAACTGAGAAAACTCTGATAGATGTGCAGAAGTGAGAGCACACCATGAGAGTGAATGATCAGCAAGTCACATTTAATGTATTAGATGCTATGAAGAACCCTGATGAGTTAGAATATTGCAATTTCTTGAGTGTTGTGGATTTTGTTGTAGCAGACAGAATCGACAGATGCTGCAGTAATGAGATCAACAAAATTACCACCTTTGAAGGCTTTGAAGAAGAAGATATTGCAGCAAACCAGATAAATTGGATGGAAGGAAAGCAATCTGATAGACATAACAGATTTATTGAGCATCTGAATCTTTCAGACATGGAAGTAAAAACAACTTTACCATCTATTGAATCACCTTCTAGTCTTGAATTAAAATTGTTACCTTCACATTTGAAGTATGTTTATCTTAGTTAAAACAACACACTCCCTGTAATCATTTCCTCTACTTTGGATGCAGATCAAGAACAGAGTCTAGTAGATGTGCTTGGGAGATACAGAAGACCAATTGGATGGACCATGGCTGATATCAAAGGGATAAGCCCATCAATATGCATGCATAAAATTCTGTTAGAAGACTGCTACAGCAATTCAGTGGAGCAACAAAGAAGGTTAAACCCTATTATGAAAGAAGTGGTGAAAAATGAAATCATTAAATAATTGGATGCTGGAATCATATATCCAATATCAGACAATTCGTGGGTGAGCCCAGTCCAATGTGTTCCAAAGAATGGAGGGATAACAGTAATAGAAAATGAGAAGGACGAACTTATTCCTACAGGGATAGTGACTGGATGGAGAGTATGTATGGATTACAGGAAGCTTAACAAAGTCACAAGGAAGGATCACTTCCCACTCTCATTCATAGATCAGATGTTGGACAGACTTGCTGGAAAACAATATTATTGTTTCCTAGATGGGTATTCAGGCTACAACCAAATTGCTATAGCTCCATAGGATCAGGAAAAGACTATATTTACCTGTCCTTATGGAACCTTTTTCTTCAGAAGAATGCCCTTAGGTTTGTGCAATGCTCCAACAACTTTTCAAAGATGTACGATGTCTATTTTTTCTGATATGGTAGAGCAAACTTTGGAAGTTTTCATGAATAACTTCTCAGTTTTTGGAGAGACATATAATGATTGTTTACACAACTTGGAAGAAGTTCTTAAAATATATGAGATGATTAACTTAGTACTCAATTGAGAAAAGTGTCATTTCATGGTGCAAGAAGGCATAGTATTGGGTCATAAGGTGTCAAAGAATGGCATTGAGGTAGACAAAGCCAAGATAGAAGTAATAGATAAACTGCCACCTCCCACTTCAGTAAAGGGTATTAGGAGTTTTTTGGGTCATGTTGGATTTTACAGAAGATTCATTAAGGATTTTTCCAAGGTAGCTAAACCATTATGCTCATTGCTGGAACATGACAAGCCTTTTCACTTTGACAAAGATTGTCTTCAAGCCTTTGGAGAATTGAAGAAAGTTTTTATCACTGCACCAGTGGTTATATCACCAGATTGGACTCTACCATTTGAACTGATGTGTGATGCCAGTGACCATTCTGTTGGAGCAGTATTAGGGCAGAGAAAAGATAAGGTTTTTCACTCCATAAACTATGCAAGTAAAACTCTTACTCAAACTCAAATTAATTACACCACTACAGAGAAAGAGTTGCTAGCAGTAGTATTTATTTTTTATAAATTTAGAGCTTACTTGGTGGGTACTAAAGTGACCGTATACACAGACCATGCAGCCATCAAGTACTTAATTTCAAAAAATGATGTCAAACCAAGATTAATCAGATGGATCTTATTGCTTCAGGAGTTTAATTTGGAAATTAAAGATAGAAAGAGGACTGAGAATCAAGCAGGCAGTACGGAACCTGAAAGGACATCACTGAAACTTTTCCTGATGAACAGCTGTTGGTAGTTCAGCAAGCATAAATGCTGCAGCAATCAAGACACAAGTACATTGACAAGAAAGGACATCACTGAAACGTTTCACGAATGTTGTTGGTAGTTCAGCGAAGTGAATCGGGATCTCCGGTATGATTTTGCTAACTACTTATTAAGTGGGTTACTACCACCTGAGTTGAAGTTTCCGGAGAAAAATAAATTCCTTCATGATGTTAGAAGCTACCAGTGGGATGCCCACATTTATATAAGTTATGCTCGGATCAAGTAATACGAAGATGTGCTTCAAAGGGAGAAATTCCTCACATACTGGAGTCATTCCATGCTACAGCATATGGAGGACATTTTGGTGGTCACAGAACAGCTGCTAAAGTTCTGCAATCAGGTTATTACTGGTCTTCTATTTTTAAAGATGCTTATGAATTTGCTAAATACTGTGACAGGTGTCAAAGGACAGGGACCATAACTAAAAGACATGAAATGCCATTGATAAACATTCTGGAAGTGGAAGTTTTTTATGTATGGGGAATAGATTTCATGGGACCTTTTCCACTATCCTTTGGGAACTTATATATCCTTGTTGTTGTGGATTATGTCTCTAAGTGGATAGAAGCTGCAACATTACCTACCAACGATGCTAAAACAGTGGCGGTCTTTCTTCAGAAAAATATTTTTTCCAGGTTTGGCACTCCTAGAGTAATGATTAGTGATGAAGGGACTCATTTTTGCAACAAAGTATTTGCTGCAACTACGATAAAATATGGAGTCAGGCATAAAGTAGCAACAGCATATCACCCACAATCTAATGGTCAGGCAGAAGTGTCTAATAGAGAAATTTAGAAGATCTTAGAAAAAGTGGTGAACCCATCAAGGAATGATTGGTCCTTGCGGTTACATGACTCCCTATGGGCCTACAGAACAGCATACAAAACACCACTTGGCATGTCTCCCTACCGAATTGTTTATGGGAAGGCTTGTCACTTCTCACTTGAGCTAAAGCGTAAAGCACAATGGGCACTGAAGCAATTAAATTGGGATATACATGCTGCAACAGAGAAAAGGAAGCTTCAACTCTGTGAGCTTGATGAATTACGACTGTTTTCATATGAAAATGCAAGAATCTATAAAGAGATGACAAAACACTAGCACGACAAGCATATCCAAAACAGGAAATTCAGCCCTGGTCAACTAGTGCTGCTCCATAATACAAGACTAAGATTATTTCCAGGAAAACTAAAATCTCGATAGTCTGAACCTTTTAAACTGCTCAGAATTTATCCTCATGGGACTATTGATCTTCTAGATGAATAAACAGGTCAAGAATTTAAAGTTAATGGACACGGGGTTAAGTATTACATACACCCAGCGGTAGATTGTTCAAATGAGGTCTTACTCCTTAAAGAACCAAGTTATTGAACAGTGAAAGAAGGTCGGGCTGGAGGACCTTAAATCAAGCGCTCAATGGGAGGCAACCCATTGTGGAGGCAGCCACTTCAAACCGAGCTTGATCCTTTCTGGTTTTGTTGAAGACTCTTCCCTTTTTATTTTATTTTAACTTTGTTATTCACTTCTGGCTATTTCTTTTTATCCTTTCGCATTATTGAATTCTTTACTTCTGTTATCATTCTATATCTTTATTTTTAATTTTTTTAGAATTGGTTTTAGTTATTGTTAAAAAGTTTTTTAGGGAAGTATGTGTGACAAATGAATTCCATATTGACAATTGGGGTTGTATTGTGACAGAGTACAGAGGCAAGCCACGTGTCAGAAGATATTGGAATAAAGTATGTAACTGTTGCTAGAGCAAACAATTGGGTGTTGCAGCAACCAATATTACCGTTACAGTAACTTAAAAATTGGAGCCTATCACTTACTGTTGGAGATAAATCATGACAGATGGATGCATGGATTTGGATAGAAATTGAGGAAGAAAAAATCTCTGAAATTAATGCATTAATTTCTCTTGCCTATTTTTATGGTATATACTCATTATATTCAAAATATTTTCTTCCCTAATTTATCTTTCTTTACCGGATTTATCTTCATTTAAATTCAACTATAAAAGGGAATTATTGTGCGTAATGACCTACGGCACTATTTCCCTTCTCCTTCGCAAGCACGACTCCAATAATTCTTACCACCATCTTCTCATTTTACTCTCAGGCATATTACCTTTGAATTGTTACCGCTATAGCAATGCCAAGGTATAAGAGAACAGCCAGCTGACTCAAAGATCCTTCACGCTTCCAAAGTTACCACGCGGAAGAAAAATATGAAGAATTCATCGAACCGCGCAAGATTCTGGAAGAAAAAGGGTTTCAATTTCCATCGCAACTCACCAGAATTGTGCAAACAGTACACAATACTGCAGCAAAGCGTGGGTGGCTAGAGTTTTGCAACCACCCTCAAGATCTTGTGCTGCCAGTAGTCAAAGAATTTTACGTCAATTTGGTAAGCCCTGGTCAGCACAACATTTGGATAAGAAACACACTTGTTCTATTAGACTCTTGAGTTATAAATGTTTTTTATAATTTACCTGCTGAAATTAATTGTGAGTATACCAAGTTGCTTGACAAATTGACCCCGAAAAGATGGAACACCATCTTCACAACTCTTACAGTAAAGGGGGTATTGTGGGCTAATGAGGAAGGGCATGTAATTAACATGATAGATTTAAAACCTATTGCTAAGGTGTGGGTGAAATTTCTAAAATCCAGGCTTATGCCAACCACCCACACTACTACTGTTTCACAAGAAATGTTGGTTTTGTTATATGCTATTGTTCGAGGGCTTCCCATAAATGTGGGAAGCATTATCGAAAATGAAATCAGAGATTGTGCCATAAAGAAACACAAAGCTGCTGCCTTGCTATTTCCTTCACTCATCACCAGCATCTGTGTAGTATTAGGTGTTCGTCTTGATGCAAAGGATGAACATGTTAAGAATGATGGTGCCCTTACGCCTTATTGAGAAATTCTTGGTGAAAGTCTTTGGAGCAACAACTGAACCAGTTGTTGTAACAGGAGCGAGACGAGCTATTGGTTTAGAACAGACAATCCAGGCGCTGAGCACCAGTATCACTCAATGTGCTGAGGCTCAGCAAAGGGAAAATGATCGGTTTTGGAGTTATTTACAGCACCTGGACAGCCACCTACACCAATTTGCTCTTTACATGAAAAACACCCACCAGAATTTTCCTGATTCATTGCTCCAGCAGTATAATTTTGACACCAACACCACAGATGCTCCAGCAGAAGTCAATGAAGAAGCCACTGACAAATGAACGAGCGGTGCGTAGCTGACTCCGAAGATGTTGAACCATCTGATCAACCTGAGGAAGAAGGTGACAAGTCTGTGACTGACAGCTCACCCACATAGGCAGAGGAAGATTCTGAAAAAGAACGTGAGGAACCCCCAGTCAGGACCTCTTCCAAAACCATGAAAAGGCACATCATCCAAGAAGATGAAGAGAATGAACCTGAAGAGAAGCCCCCCATTCTAGTCCTTTCAAGAAAGGGCAAGGAAAAAATAGCAACCCCTCCTGCCTCCGAAGATGAAGCCGAGCAAGTCGATCGAGTTGGAAGAGTCACACGAAAAAAAGCTTGACATCATTCATCATCAAGGACAGAAAGTTGATGTACCAACCCTCCTCCGCCAAACCTTTCGTCTAGTCCGAGGATTCAACAAAGAAAGGCTTACGAAGGACCAAAAAATGACTAGATCACTGTCAACCAAGCAAGCTGCCCCAGCCGCAACTCCTCCCACCAGCCCATTGAAGAAAAAGACAAAGACGTTGTCAGCTACCTCCCCACAAGCTTCCCCAAAGGATAAGTTGTGCAATGCATCCAAGAAGCGCTGATGTCATCCCACCATGTTGCAGCAATACCTAAACAACAGGGGAGTATCCCCTTCTTGCTAGTCAATTTATTTAATTCTGAAAAACTTTTCTTTCATTGTGTTTTCAATTTGTGTGGTATTTTCTAATGTCCTCCTCCATGTCCTTGTTGAATTGTGTGACTTTGCTGTTGTGTGCTTGTGAGGACACAATACCTTTTCAGTTTGGGGGGGATATATATCTGAGTGCTTTGGATATGTGTTTATGTATGTGTTGTGTGAAGCTCTGATATCTAATATTTGTGTATAGATTTGAAATCCTAATGAAGATAAATTGAGTGTTAATGGGTGATTATAAGAATGCCAAGTAGAGACAGTAATAGATGGAGAGTGAAATTTTTTCCTTACACTTAACCTTTGGTGGAGTTTTATGAGACTGCTGTAGTAGAGCCAAAAGAATAGAAAAGATCTTAAGTTTGGGGAAAAAAATTTTGATTGATTGTGCCTACTATGAAATAAATTATGCTCCAATGGCTCAAGTTGCTGAGTAACCAGAGCTGAGTATGTACCTCATATGCAGAGTTGCGTTCAAATGCAACAAGAGTTATGAGCAATGCTGTAGCAATTACTTTATTTAAAAAAAAAAAGTGAGACAATAAAACAAGGAAGTCATTTGTCTAAGGTATTGAGTAGTCAGGTTTGTTCATGAGCCTCATGTTTAGCCTTGAGTAAAAGATATCTCTAGATAAGATTATGTTACAGATATTGCTACAGCAACTCTGATCTGTGCATGGTTTGAGTAATTGGGTGTCATCATTACAATTGATTGGCATTCACATGAAAAATAAATGTTGCAGTAAAGAGGTTGAATACTCTCAAGTTTTCATTCGTAAAGACAGCACAGTTTAAGTATGTGAGATTTATGCTACCTCATATATGAATAAAATTGTGTTACTACTGAATTACATGCAATCTCTTGGTAATGTTGTAACATCTCTGGAATTCAATCAAAGTAACACACGCACACTGTGGACAAAAGGAAGTTTAAGTCTAGAACTGATTTACTATGGTCATTATGGTCATTTTTGCATGATTGGGATTGTGATCTGAAGATGGAAGAATCCTTGCAAATTTGATAAAAGAGCTAATTTGTGTGTTGCATGATTGTTTGCGTGAAGTGTTAATATGTTGTCATTACTTGAGGACAAGTAACGGTTTAAGTTTGGGGGTGTGATAACTCTATGAAATGAGAGTTGTTACAGTAATTCTAGACTTAAATCAAGATCACTTAGAGAGTAAATAAGGTGTTTTCATTATATTTTGGTTATATTTTGCATAAACATTCATTTTAGTAAGTCTTAATAAGTTTTGCTTGAATTAAAGTAATTTGTGCTCAAAACATGTGCATAATTGTAGGTTTTAAGAAGTTTATAATTCATGAAGGGATGATGAGCTATTAGACTAGCAAAATGAGGAAAGAATATAGCCAAAAGTAAAAGCACAAGAACATGTTGTCGAGCAACCATTGTTGTGATTACGGGGAGAAAACTTACTTGCGAATTACGATCTACAGTTTCCTAATTTAACTCATGCACGCCCGAGGCTTTTGTTTACCCTAGTTTTTAGTTATAAAAGAAGGCGTGCACCATATAAAACGGCGGCAAGGAATTATCATTAAACACATTAGAAAGAAAAAGATGAAGAAAGATCAGAATTCAAGAGGACGGCTTCAGCAGCATTGAAAAATCCCGCAGAGTTATTTGGATTTACTTTTTGCCGTTCTCAACTTATACATTTCTTCTTTCTTTGACTAATCTAATGTATCCCATGAACAATATGTTGATGTTTGTTTTTCTCTTTCAGAATATGAACTAGATTTGCTTGTAGTTGGGTGACAAACAATCGAATGGGTTATTGACTGTTCCTATGAGTTAATATATCATTGTTGTAGCATTTTATTCTAGTAGTTATTATTATAACTGTTATTTCGGTTGACCACCCATTTAATAGTTCAAGTTGAGATAGAGCCGTAAAAGGGCATGTCTTAGCGGATATTATTAAAGTAATACATGATCTTAATTTAAGTTTCCTAGATTAAGTTATCTTGAATCCCATAAGGGCTATACTTGAAGTTAAGATTTGTGACAAACTAGACATAGGTACTCACCTTGTAGGGTGGAGAGAATAAAGGTTCATAAGGTCATGCCGTAGGTAGACTAGCAACTGGTTATTGCTAATATACTTAAGGGTGTGAGAGTTCCAACACGCGATAGCTGAGGATGCAGAATAATTTTGCCCAGTGTTGTAGCAATTGCTGTAACTACTGGTGTTAATTTGATGAAAAGCAGTCAGCCCATAAAGAGAGTTTGATCATTCAACTACCATATTCTCAATTGATTCTTAAACGCATTTAATTTAACTTAATTTAATTCATTACTGTATTGTTTTATTTTATTCTCTCACAATTATCAATTTCACTAGAACCTACTTTACATTTGTTAACTTCGGACTTAAGGTAGATTGCACTATTGTGATTGCTGTAGCATTTTTAGTGACATCAATCCCTGTGAAGACGATCTTAAATATTCATCACTTTATTACTTGTTGTGTACACTTGCACATTGGCATCAATAGCATTTGATTATAAAATTTACCAACCCCTATCAACTTTGTAACCGACAAAATCCGCATCCGAATAACAAGTTAAATCTATATGAGTTCCTCTAGGATACCAAAGGTCAAGATCTATAGTTCCACTCAAATAACGGAAAATTCTTTTATAGCAAGCAAATGAGATTCCTTGGGACATTATTGAAATCTTGAACACAAACATACACTAAACATGATATCGGGTCTACTTGCAATTAAGTAAAGTAAAGAGTCGATCATACCTCGATACATTTTGATATCAACTTCTTTACCTTTTTCATCTTTGTCAAGCTTGGTTGTTGTGCTCATTGGAGTGCTTTGGTCTTTGAGTCATCAATGTCAAATCTCTTGAGTAAGTCTTTTACATACTTGGCTTGATTTATGAAAAGTCTTTCCTCATTTTGTTTTATTTGCAGCCCAAGGAAATACTTCAACTCTCTCATCATACTCATTTAAAATTTTTTAATCATACAAGATGAAAACTCATTGCACAAAGACTCATTAGTAGAACCAAAGATAATATCATCAATATAAATTTAAACAACAAGTATATCTTGGTTCTTATGCTTAACAAAGAGAGTGGTATCCGCTTTACCCATCGAAAAATCATTATCAAATAAGAAATTCTTAAGCCTATCATACCATGCTCTAGGTGCTTGCTTTAATCCATACAATACTTTTGACAACTTATAAACATGATTTGGAAACTTTTCATTTTCAAAACGAAGGGGGTTGTTTCACATAAACTACCTCCATAATATAACCATTTAAGAAAGCACTCTTGACATCCATTTGGAATAAAATAAAATCTTTATGACATGCAAATGCTAAGAGTAGTCTAATGGATTCTGGTCTAGCTACAAGTGCAACTGTTTCATCAAAATCAATTCCCTCTTCTTGGTTGTAACCTTGAGCCACTAGTCTAGTTTTATTCCTTACAATCACATTGGATTCATCCATTGTATTTTTAAATACCCATTTAGTGCTTATAATGGATTGATATTCTGATTTAGGAACTGATTCTCATACATTGTTTCTCTCAAATTGATTTAACTCCTCTTGCATTGCCATAATCCAAGATTCATCATTTTTCGCATCCGCAAAGGATTTTAGTTCAATTTGAGATATGAATGCAGTATGCTCACAAGTATTTCTAAATGATAATTTAGTTGTTACACCTCATGAGAGATCTCCTAAAATCAAGTCTTTAGGATGAGAAGAGACATACCTTCACTCATTGGGGAGTGATTGAGATGTACATTCATTTTGCTCTACATTTGTTTCTTCATATTGTTCCTTTTGATTTCCATGTAGTGCATTTGTTTCTTCATGTTGCCTATCATGATTTCCATGTGGTGCATCCTTTTGGTTATCATTTGATGACTCTTCTTATAGTTCTTCATATGCATCATTATCAACAACAACTTTCTCCGCAGATAAAGGGTTAGATTCATCAAACGTAATATGCATATATTCTTCCACAACTAAAGTTCTTTTGTTATAAACTCTATAAGCTTTTCTTAAGTTTGAATACCCAAGAAAGATGCCAACATCATATTTTAGATCAAATTTTCCAAGATTATCTTTTGTGTTCAAAATAAAATATTTGCATTTAAAAACTTTGAAATAACCAATGTTGGGTTTTCTATATTTCCAAAACTCATATGGAGTTTTTTTGAGATGAAGTCTAATCAACACACATTTTAAAACATAACAAGCGGTGTTAACGGCCCCGGCGCAAAAATACTTAGGCAAAGAATTTCTCATTCAATATGGTCGTAGTCATTTCTTAAATCGACCTATTCTTTCTCTCAACAACTCCATTTTGTTGTGAAGTTCTAGGGGATGAAAATTGATGCACAATGCCTAAATTATTGCAAAAGATTTCAAATGCATGATTTTTAAACTCTCCTCCATGATCACACCTAATACATACAATACTATACCTTTTTTTCATTTTGAATTTTCTTACAAAATAATTTAAATGCATCAAGAGCATCATCCTTATTAGCTAAGAATAATACTCATCTGTATCTTGAAAAATCATCAATAATTACAAAAGCATAATATTTGCCACTTAAACTAGCATATCTTGAAGGTTCAAATAAATCTATATGAAGTAATTGAAGAGGTTTTGAAATATAATATGATTTTTACTTTTAAAAGAGGTTTTGATTTGTTTACCAAATTGGCATGCTTCACAAATTCTATCTTTTTGAAAATTGATTTTTGGAAGACCTTTAACTAAATTATTTTTAGAAATGTTTGAAATTAAATCCATGCTTGCATGTCCTAGTCTTCTATGTCATAACCAACCATCATCATGCAATGCGGAAAAATATTTATCATGTGTAGATGCACAATCTATATCAATGGTATAAACACTAACGCATTTATTTTCTACAAACAATATCTTGTCATCACATGCATTCTCAATAACACATCTAGTCTTATCAAAAATAATTTTATAACCCTTATCACACAATTGACTAATGCTAAGCAAATTGTGTTTCAAGTTTTCAACCAAGCACACATTTTCAATAAAAGTAGAGGATACATTACTGACATTTCCAATACCAATGATCTTTCCTTTTGAATTATCTCCAAAGGAAACGTTTCTACTGTTTTCAATCTTGGTAAAACTTGAAAACCAAGAGTAATTCCATGTCATGTGTTTTGAACATCCACTATCCAAGTACCACTTAATTTTCCTTTTCTTTGATCCCTGCAGAAAACGTTTCTAAGTTTTAAGTACCCAAAACTTCTTGGGTCCTTGAGTGTTAGTAGTGGTTCCTTTTAGAACCCAAACACATTTCACACCATAATATGCATTTCTTTTCACTGGACATCTATTTTTTAATGACCGTCTTGATTACAATAATGATATACAACTTGATTATTAATTGAGTTACTCTTCACAAAGTAGTTCTTATAATACTTTTGTTTTAAATTTGGCTTATAACCAATACCTCATTTGTCAAACACACATTTTTCTGAATTAACCAAATTATGCAACATCTTTTGCCCATTTGTGAATTTTAGCACAATTTCATTTAGCTTATTATTCTTCTTCTTAAGCAATTCATTTTCTCTTATCAATTCATCAACATGTGATTTTTCATGCTCATAAAAAGTACTTTGTTTTCTTTTAAAAGATGCAATCTTATCATGCAACATTTTATTTTCTAATTCTAATTCTTTTATCTTCTCATTCAAAGAATCCTTGAATTTTTGCATGACGTCTTTTTTATTTGTGAGTTCTAGCATTTTCTTTTTAAGGCATACATTCTTTTTACCAATTTTTATCCACTCATCATGCAGTTCGTTAAAAGCATTATGTAACTAATCATATGTTGGAATATCATTTACCTCATCAAGTTCATCAAATGATTCTTCCTCGATTGCCATAAGAGCTAGATTTTTCATTTCTTGATTCTCTTCATCATCACTCGTTTCCTCATCGCTATCATCCAATGTGGCTACCATTGCTTTCTTCTTGAGCTTGTTGAGAAGAGGATATTTAGACTGCATGTGTCCAAGCTTTTTACATTCATAGTAAATGATTGACTCATTTTTCTCCTTTTAATTCTTGAAGTTTCTGAACTTTCTCCGCTCACTAGTTTTCTTGTAGAATTTTCCGAATCTCCTAGTCAGTATAGTCATCTCCTCATCATCCAGCATGCTTTCCTCATCACTCTCATGTTTTGAAGCTTTGAGAGCAATGTTTTTCTTCTTCTCCTCATGCCTTTTTTTCTGCTACCAAGTCTTCTTCATATAAAATGAGAGAGTCAATTAAATCATCAACAGGTAAAGTATTTAAATTTTTGGCCTCTTCAATGGCAATCATCTTAGGTCTCTATTCTTTTAGAAATGACCTAATGATTTTCTTGACTTTCTTGCTACTTGAAAACGTTTTTCCTAGGGCTCCTAGGGTGTTCACTATGTCTATAAATCGTGTATACATAGAATACACACTTTCATTTTTTTCTATTTGGAACAATTCATATTGATGAGTATATCTACTGATTTTAGACTCTTTAACTTGATTTGTCCATTCATAGACAACCTCAAGTTTGTTCCATATTTCTTAAGCACACTCACAACTTGATACTCTATGAAACTCTTTCTTATCTAGAGTGCAAAACAAAGCATTCATTGCCTTGGAGTTTAAAGACATCTTTTTCTTTTCTGACTCACTCTATTGACTTGAAGGTTTTGGAATATCATCTCCTACTTCATTTTTAGTTATAGGCATGAATGGATCATCACAAACAACTTCCCAAATTTCGTAATCTAAGGCTTGCAAATAAATTATCATCCTAGTTTTCCAATATAGGTAGTCATTACCATCAAAGAATGGTGGCCTAGTTGTGGATTATCATTCCCTAAAGGTAGTCATTTTGGGTTGCCATGGATCTTTACTCTAGATGGTTAAGTCCTAATAAGAGAACCTTACTTTAATACCAAATGAAATACTATCTAAGCAACCTAAGAGAGGGAGTGAATTATGATTTTAAAACTTATGCAAAACAAACCACACAACAATTTAATCTATTGCCATAATAAGAACAAAAACAATAAATTTAATCTAGCACAATAATCTTGAGGATTCTACTTAGCAAGCCTCCAAGGCTTCAACCACTCTTACAATTGACTTCCAAGGTATCAATAAAGTTTTACAACAAGAGATTATCCTCAATCTCTTAACCAAAGTGTATCCCAACACTTATAACCTCTCAATTTTATTTTAAAAAAGATTACAAAATAAATCTCTCTCACACAATATGTTTGATTACAAATGAAATTCTAAAGTGTGAGTAAATGAGATGTATACAAGAATTTAAAGCCCAATGAAAGTTGTATGCTTAATAATTTGCTCAATGATAACATTGTGATCAACTCTTATTTGAATTTGATTGAGTTTATTTATACTTGGAGCTGAAAACAAGTCGTTATTGACTTTTTGCTCGAAGTCGGATCGCTGTTATCTAGAAGTCGGATCACCGTTTTGACTTGAGTAAGTGATCGTTCGACAGATTTTCAAATTATCAAATCGTCGTTATGGAAATGTCGGATCGTTGTTATCTTCCAGTGACCTGCAAAGAAAATGTCGGCTTACCGTTTTTAAGAAGTCGGTTTTCCGTTAGTGTGCAGAGGCTAAACTTCAATTCTGTTCAATGTCGGCTAGCCGTTATCATAAAGTTGGATTACCGACAGTTTCCAAAGGCTAATCATTAATTATGTTCGATGTCAGTTAGCCATTATTAAGATGTCGGATCACCAACAATGTCCAAAAACTAAATCACCATGTCTATTTGATATTGGTTAGCCGTTATCATACTGTCAGATCGCTGATAGTGTCCACAAGGTATTTTAATAAGGACATGAAATTGAAAACCAACTTTCATAAAATCATTTTTCATTTAAGTTCAAATCTTTACTATTTCAAAATAGCGATTTATTTAAAGTGTATGAAAAACGTTTGAGTTTTTAAAGACTTAATCAATCTTAATCAAGTGTTTTATCATCAAAATCATTATTAAAGAAATATTCATGTTAACACTATATGATTATGTCTAGCAAAAAATGTTCTTGCGAATGTAGGAAAAATTCCTTCGGCAAAACAACTTTAAGAGAGGCTAGAAAATTTGTACCAGACAAAGAGCATCTCTAAATATTTGTACCTTAAGGAGCGATTTCACATGCTGAGAATGATTGAAGGTACAAAAATTTCTAATCATTTTAGTGTTCTTAATGTCATCGTGACAAAACTAGAAGCAATTAGAGTTAAAATTGAAGACGAGGACAAGGTGCTTAGGCTATTGTGGTCTCTTCTATCTTTCTACAAGCATTTGTTGCCTACTTTAATGTATGGGAAGGAGATTATGGATCTTGAAGTAGTTACCATTACTCTACTTTCAAAAGAAAGAAAATTGAGTGGTGGATGTAATAAAGCTTCTGATGATTCGGCATTGACAGTTGGTAATTGGAAGAAAAATAACTCCAAGAAGAAAGGAGTCTACTAGGTGTGTCTACAATCAAGGCACCTTAAAAAGGATTGTCAGAAAGCAAATAGAGCAAGTTCGGCAAGTGGATTTAAGTAAGTATATGAAGATACTGATAGTATTGCTAGTGGAAAGTCTCTTATCATTATGGGAGACAATTATCCCCTATAATAGATGATGAAGATATCCTTATGGTAAGCTGCTAGTGCCGTGGAAAAGGATGTATCACTGTTAACGGGTCCACAAGATTTGCACACAAGGCATGGTTTGGCATTTATGCAAAGTGTGTAGTGAAAGTTTTATGTTAATGGCTGAGGACTCTCACAGAAGCCAAACATGAGAGTAGCTATTTTCAACAAGGTGATCGACATGTGCCGAATATGTGTACTATGGATAAGGTAGAGTATGATGATTCTCGGTATAGAGAATTATAGCTGCTAGATAGAGGACAAGATTTTACCCCTGGTGGAGTGATTCTCATAAGCCCTATGTGACTACAGTTTTGGTGGAGTAAAGAAGGTGGAGACGACATGATTGTGTGGATACATGGTGGATCATATTTTGTCCCGTAATTGAAAAACTCGCCAAGGTGGAGATTGTTAGGAAATATGTCTTATTTTTCAATAAGGATTTCTTAGGATATTTTCCTTTTTGTAGGATTCTTATTTAAAGAACAAGGATTTCCTAGGATATTTTCCTTTTTTGTAGGATTTCTATTTAAAGAATAAGTAATTTTCCTTTTGGGACTTAACTTATTCAAGGAGAAATATTACTAGTATAAGAAAAATGATTACTTCTCCTATAAGAAATAATCACTATATATAAGGAGGTTGGGTTCACTCATTGGGATAACACAACAATCAATTCTCTGCATGTAGACAGTTTCTTGTGCGAGGGAAATAATAGGTCTATTGAAGGATATTGGGGTTTTGGGTGTGAGGAAAATATTAGAGTGATTGTAACAATTTTTCACATAATGGATTTTTCTCCATTATAAGAATTTTCTGTATAAATTCTTATATTGTTATTAATTTTATTATTTACCTATTTTTTTAATTTATTATTTATTTGATATATTTTTACTTGTAAGATCTTGGCGGGATTAAAAATTCCCCAACAACATGCATATTTTGTCACTAGTTTGCTGGTAGTTTGGTCTTCTTATTCAATACATGGAATTAATTCAACTGTATACATGCACAAAATGGAACTTGCTTTTGTGTATGTTAAATTAGATGAGGTTTGGCATTTTGCACTTTTTGAGTTTGCACGAATCACGTGATATTGAAAGTTTTTATTAATTCAATTTTATAAAGAAGAATTCTAATTAATGTGTAAAAATGTTTCATATTTCTTCAAGTTAATTGGTGAATTGAGGTCGTAATTTTCAAAGAAATTATCAGTTTCCACATAAGGTCAGGTTAGACGTTTTGCATGGCTCACGACCCAATGATGATAAAACATTCATGGTGCGTTCACTAAACGGAAATCGGCATAAAGTGGAATCAAAATGAATTGAAATCCGAATAATAAATTGAAATCCGAATAAGGAATTGAAATAAAAATAAGTTGTTTACTTAAATTGTAAGACTCGAAATCAAAATAGACTCGATTTCCATTAATGTGTTTATTTTGTTTTGAAATTAGAATTAGAATGAATTATATTATTACTACTAAAAAATTATTAATTAATTATTATCATAATTATTATTTTTTATTCAAGTATTATGATTATTATTATTCAAAAGTTAATAATTATTGTTAATAATAATAATAATAATATTTACATTGTTGTTAATATATTAATTAATTATAGTACTTTTATCATAATCATCATCATAATTAATAATAATAATAATAATAATCCATTGCAAAAAAAATAAAATTGGAATCATTATCATCAACAAAATAATAATCCATTCCAAAAAAAATAACAATAATAATCAAAATCAAAATTATCATTATTATCAACAACAATGGCAACAACAAATTATCATCATCGACATCGTCATTTTATCAAAGCGGAATTGTGGTCGTCGAAGACGAAACTAGAGAAGAAATAGTGACGAAACCAAGCAGATCAAATGGAGATGAAACTGAGGCGAAGACGGCCCAAACGAAAACGAAACACGCAACTAGCTATTACTTCACAAACGAAGAACTACAGACGACAAAGATGGTGGTTGATTTTGGCAGCGATGGTGATGGAAGTAGATGCAATGGCATTTAGCTGAGAGCTTCAATGCAAGAGAGATTAGGCTTTTGGGGATTTTTTTTAATTTATTGGTATTTATAATTTTCATTTAAAGGGAGGGTATTTTGGAAATGAGAGACTAATTCCCAACCCCCTCGGAAAATTAGTCTCATTTCATTTTCATTTTTTGTAAAATATTATCAATGATTTTAATTTTTTAATCCAGAAAGTAAACACGTCATTGCCTTAATGACACCATTTGAACCCAAGCTGAGTAAATTATATAATTTCTATCCCATTCTAGTTGAGTTTCTCTACAATATTATATGAGTTTTTATAGCACTAATAATAGTGTTGTTGTGGACTCTCGGATTTAAGTATTTTAGTCTCAACAATTTATTTAATATAATGATAAAAAAAAATAAGTAATTAAAGAATAATATGTAGCCTTCAGGTTGCAGGTAAATGTAGATTTTTTAAATTAATTAAAAAATTCTATTTTATTGGAATAAAAATAGTACAATCAATAATGGGGTTATTATTGATTTTGGATTTAAATATTAGAATCTTCACCCTTAATTTAATTTTAATGGATAAATAATTATGAAACAAGTAATATGCAGGTTGTGATATTTCTTTATAGTTTAAATTATTTTTTTATCTAATCAACTGAAAAAAATTTTAAGTCACCAAAAAAATGAAAATAATAAAAATAATTTTGAAATTAAAATGATTATGTACTATATCTATAATTGTACAATTTTACATTTTTTTTACATTTAGTATTACAAATATATATAATAGCAATTAAATAAATTTAATTAACAAGTAATGTTATTTCAATAGTACTTTATAAAAAGATATTTCAGAAGGTCTTCTAATAATTTGTATTGTATGAATTTAATCACAAAACCATTATTACTTAAACAATAATGATCATACAAGGCATTGCAATAAATTATTTAAATATATTTTAATAATGATACTATATAAGTCAAAATAAATGAAAAATATTTTATTCAACAACTATAATTGAAAAATATATGTGTGTATAAAACTAAATGATGCCTTGGATATTTACTTTTAGAGTTAGATTATTTTAAATTGAAGTTTTGACAAAAAAATGTAAAATATTGATTTCATGCATTCAATTGTGGATGATATAATACCATAAAATGTTGTTTTGACTTTTATTGTCAACCATTAGATTATGATAAATTAATGGCTCAAATTTTGTGTCAAATTTTTAAATTAAAATATTTCAAATTATTTTTTTATAATCAAAATATAAAAATACACAACGAATTTTTTTTTCTCATTCTTTCCCATGTAAATATTATTGGAGCTAATATTTTATTTATTGTCACCATTAATTTCCATAATAAAAGTAATGATTCATAGCAAGATAAAATTTTATAATTACAATAAAAAAGCCAATAAAATAATTTTTCATGATTCATAAACTAAAATTAATTAGGAATATATGTTAGATTTAAATTTTATAAATTTAACAAAAAGATATTAAAAAATAAAATAAAAATAGGCTTGTGAAACTTAAATTTTATAAGGTTTGGATAATTTCCTACCATATAAGAATATTATTTGTAACATAAACCGTAATTTCATGGAATAAGTATGCTAAATGGCTATTAAAAATAATATATACTTCGTGATCAATTATATAATAGCCCTTAATAGTATATAAAATAATGGGTATTTTAATATGTGATATTAAATTTTATTAAAACATGGGTAATCAAGTATTTTTTTTAGTTACAAATAATCTCACCCATGAGTCTATTGATGCAATTTATAACATTCACTTAAACTATCGTACTTAGTTGTGTCATTTATTGGTGTTGCACTATATATAAGTTTTATAATTACAACTTCTTTATTTGATTTGTATTAGAGAATCTACTAGATATCATATCTTATACTTAGTACTATTAGATTTTAAAACATTTCTATCCCCATAAAAACTATCACATTACAAATTTAAAAGAGGACTGAAATGTAACTTTTGAATAAAATATGCTATTAAAGTGAAATTGTTTCAACCTCTAAAAGTGGTCATAATTATTTTATAAAAATTCTCCACACTCTAAAATAGTTAACAAATTGGTTACAGTTATTTTTAATTATTTATTTTATACAAATATTGTGCATTGTTAATTAAATCTAATAGTACATGATTAAAATATTATTGATGCTATAAAAAAATTACGACATTAATGAGTTATCCATAAATAAAAATATTGTTGTCAAGGTCATTTCAGAAAAATATAAAAATAAAAATTCAAACGGTTAGATTGTAAACTTTTTCCAAGGATGACAATTTAAGGGTTTTTTTTAAATTATTGACAGCAGAGAAGCTTCTCTTGAAAATTTAAGTTTGACTTAAAGCCTACTGGCAGATAATTTTTAAAATGAATTTTTAATAGAGTTTAAAATTAAAAAAATTAAGGAACGTTTAAATTAAAGATGATTAATTGATTATACAATATATAATAGATTAATAATTAAATAAACAAAATTTAAAATATATAAAATTTAAAGCCCATAATATATAAAATAAAAATATTTTATTTTTAAATATAAAACCTAGGCCAAGTCCAGCTTTTCTCATGAGCCCATATCTAAATCCATCTACTGTGAATTTTTTTATTTTCAACCAATAATTAAGTTCATTCATTGCGGGTCTGAACAGACTTTTTACAGGCCAAACCAAGGCTTTTTTGACATCTCTAACTTTTCTGATGAGTTACTACTATCATTTGGAAAACTTCTCATAAGTTAATTTAAATTTGATTATATGGAGAGAGATTTGACCGTTGGTATGGTGACTATGGTCTATTTTCAACATATAAATATCTGCCTAACAAATTTATTTCGTATTTAATTATGTCAGTAGCTTTCAGGTCAGTCAAGAAATTGACGGAGGAATAAACCCACAGCAATTAAACTTAATTATTTCAAGAAATTATCACATAACTCAATGGCAGCAGGTCAGGAACTGTCACGATCTCAAGCCTAATTTCAACTGTTTTAAGACTCTTCCCTTAAGCAACTAAGCAAGGAACCTGCCTACACCAGTAAAGGAAAAATAATAATAATAATCCGAACTGGTGCATGAATCATAAATATTAAACAATTGTGTTTTCCCTAAACTTGTGCGTTCATATTATCACTAGGACACGAGATTCTATCACTATATAAGATACGTTTAAACAAGAACAGTATTAAAATGGGTGATGTTTACAATCCTTGTGTTTGTGTTTGTTAAGAGTTTTTATTATTGGTATTATTGTATTAATAATATTTTAATTTATTTATTCTTTTTATCAGAAATTTATTTTTTTCTATCAAGGATTTTGTCTACTGTTAGGAATTATTAGATTAGATTACGTGTAATAGTAACAAATATTTTTAGAGACACAAAGAAGTAAATTGGCGTGAAAGGAGGATTACATATTAAATTGTTTCAAATAAAGATGATTTTTGTATTGGTAAGTATGTCAAGTATTTATGTAATATTGGACTCTTAAAGGAAGTATATATTAGTACTCCTCTATTAGGGTTTAGTTAAAATATTGCTCTTATATAAAGATAAGTATTTCACATATTGAAAACTATGAAGACATATTATATTTTATATCACAGAAGCAGCCAATGAAGAGAACAAGAAGAAACGTTATTTGGCCTCATATAATGTTTCATATCTCTATGGTGTTTTAGCCTTGGTCATCAAGTCTTCATCATATCAAGTCTTTTATTGGACATTCTTTTATATTTACTTTGGTATCTTTTCGACAAAGAGGTGGTTTGTTGTGTTGAGTGGATCTCAAGAAAAGCAACAAACACAATTGAAGATGAGTGATGCTCACTAAGTAAGGTTTGACTAAGTTAGACATAACAAGGTGGTAGCAAGAGTAATAAGAAGTCTGAAATTGTTTAAGAATCCAATAGGTGTTAATATTTTAGTGTATTGCTTATTGTTTGGGCGTAATCCTATGGATATAGTATTGCGACACGAACCACGTAAAAATATTTGTGCTTTAGTTTTTGCAGTTTACTTATTCTAGTATATATGATAGATTTAGGTTGAATGAACAATGTGATATACAATAGCCACGAATAGCGACACGTATAAACAATATCGTATGCACAGTGACTGTAAACAATATCGTATGCACAGTAACTTTGAATATACGTAAACATTAATTTTTAGATTAATTAATTAAAAATTTTTGATTTATTTATTGTTTTGATTTGCCTATATATTTTAAAATAGATCTAATTTTTAGTGTGTTTCTACATCCACTTTTTAACCAAAAAAATAACAGGAAGGAGGATGAAGAAGTATATCAACACATGGTATTAAATTTCATACGTCCGTCATTTGAGCATACGCGTGACAAACAAATGTCTAGCAATTAATGGAGGACAAAAAACGATGGTGGTGTTTAAAAGAATGAGTTGTTTGGCCTAAAATGCATGCACCTTTCATTGTTATATTCTGTAAATATATAAATCAATGTACAGAAAACTGAGTCACCCATTTAGCTTTTTCTGTGTACAAAATTTCATTATCACTGTGAATTAGGATTGGACAATTAATTTCATCAGTCCACGAACGATTGAAATAAAGATAACAGGTGGTAGCACTTGAACGATGACACTAAAGTTTTTACCCTTTTGTGGCCGGCTATCAATGGCGTGTTAAAACAGAATAGCTTTTGCTAGAGCCATGGCTAAAGGCAGATCATTTTACCTTCACGTTCACTCACAACATTTTGTCAGTTGTAATTGTTTGGATTCATTCACCAACTCAGTCCTTGGAATTGACTAAATTGTCATCACAAATTGAGCAATGGACGGCATACAAAGAGCTTGAAGATCTCAAGTTTCAGCCACACAGGTGGACTTATAGGTATACAGCAACTGTGAACAATTGTGTGGACAAGGACATCACTTCCAGTGTGAGCTCTCCACGTATCCTCCTTCAATTGAGGGTCTAAAGTGATTGGTATCAAGGAAAATTATGAAATAAAATATGTGTCAGAATCACTTGCAATCTCCTCAACATGTCCCGCTTCTCAGAAACTCTTAATTGAGTTAGTGGGTACCACTCAGAAAGTGCTTTAATTTTAGACCATACAAGCGATTTCTTCTTTAGTAAACTAAAATTGACTTGGTAACCACTCAACGGAAAAAATCATGGTTCATAACCACCCTCCGAGCATCTAATAAAGCTGGGAGCTTAATCATGTTTTAGCTTTTTCTGCTGCATTAAAAAATTAATGGACTCACAACTTCTTTTATTAATACCTGAGATTCCATTGGCTCGCTTTATTCAACTTACTGTAAAAGCAATTTCTTAACCACAAGTTCAAATTTTATGCTTTCTAATAACAGTTTTGTCAAGTAGTGGCATTCTTGTCATCCTGTCGAATTAGAAAATTCTAACTGCATGTGATATTTTATTTGTTATATACATTTGTCAATGCCAAGTGGTAACAAGCTTATAAAAGGGCCAGCCTAGGTATTATCTAGCATTCAAAGTTCAAACCAACTTATCATCTGTGTAATATTTGAGTTTGCTGCAAAATGTGCCGAGGAATTCAAGAGGCAAACCAAGCTACTGGTTCCTGCAGCTTCAAAGGAAGTGCTTCTTCTAATGCAAACACTGTTGATTTTGTGTCTTGTGAGCTCTGCGGTTCCAGGGCTTCATTGTATTGCCATGCTGATGATGCATATCTATGTAGAAGATGTGACAAATGGGTGCACGAAGCTAATTTCTTAGCACTTAGGCACGTTAGGTGCTTTCTCTGCAACACATGTCAAAACCTTACGCATCGGTATCTCATCGGAGCAGCGGCTGAGGTCTTGCTTCCGACAATGGAGAGTTTGATAGAGAGAAGAAGGCAGTGTGATTCCAAGGTTGAAAGACAGTGCTCAAGAAAGCTCAAAAGGCCTTTTCAGTTTATTTGATCTTCTTTTCCATTTTGGGTATGTAATTTCTCTGTGACAGGGTTGGAAAGATGGAGACCAAATATTATTATTTCAGGAGGAAAAAAATGGGAGATAAGAGCAGTTTAGGAATATAGAGATACTGAAAGTTTATATGGTAGCATTGGAATTATCATCATCTGCAATTCTGCATGTAGTTCTGAAACTTATGTAAGCCAGAACGCTCATTTATGAATTTACGGTTGTTTTTTTTTTTTTTTTTTTGTCACAATCACTGCACATATCTTCATTTTTGCTTTTGGCTTGCAAGCATTATGGAAATTTTCCTCGCTTCATTTGATTTCATTCAAGTTAAAAATTATGCATTTTGTTCACCGCATAAAAAGGTTATGTTTAGGTGCCTGCTAAAAAATAATAATAATAATAATAACAGAGAATTGAAGATAAATCCCTCCATTCCAGGTAAAATAAATACACTGATTGCAGATAATGTGTTTCTATTATCAATTATATAAACGGAACATAATTGAGACACTGAGTCATCCAAATCCATCATGAAAGCTTGGCACTTCTTGTGGTTGATGTCACTAGAAAAGGTGGAAGACAAAAATGGCTTTACATTAGAAAGAGAGATGCCTAGTGAAAACTGCCGTCAGCTTAAAAGAGTTGTGTTTGTGTAGAGCTGCTCAAAGCATTATATGATATTGTTCCGCCGGTGGTCCATGCTATGATGTATAGAAATAGTCTCTTTGTAATTGTATATGTTATCTTCTTGGTGGGTCTTTCTTTTTATAGGGAAAAATGCCAAGATAAGTTTTCATCAGGAGAGCCCAAGTAACCTGATCTGATGATGCTAATGAATAAGATGATAGCATCCCAATAATTCAACACACTTTTTGTTTGTCAGCAAACTGACCCTAAATGGCAGTTCATGGCAAACCACAAAATCAATTCTCAAATCTCCATTGCTGGCATCTTCCTTTACCCATTCCAAACAAAATGAGCAAAAAATGAAGTAAAATATTAATATCAATCTCTCATAACATTGTCGTTTTGTGAATTACGATTGCGGCCAACTTCTCTACCTTACCTCATAGGTTACCAGATTGTGAAATATTAAAGCTTACCTGAATCTTATAATTAAGAAGTCTTCTCTGCACTTGGTAACACACAAACTGTGGTGTCTAGCATCACTAATAACCAACGGCTTGAGAGATCAAGGTGCCTTTGTCATCAACTGATATAAAGATCATGCCAGAATAATGAAGCAACAGATATGAAAGCTTCATGAGAGGACCATCTCAATTCTGCCATTTACTATAATGAAGCTAATGGAATGGTAACTTTAAACTTGCTAATTATTATTGGCTTTTGAATGTCATAGTTTAACAACAAAGATATTACAGCTATCAGCATGTTTTAACCATGGCTGGTAATATTGGAACAAAGCCTTTTTGTAAAGCATATGAACATATCATCTGGTAAAGATGCAGAATGAGAAGAACATACATTGATAATATACTAAAATTCATAACAGAACTCCACTGTTGTCCTCTCGACCAGAACCTCAACAGGAATCTGATATCGTTATTTGTCTAAGCAAAAATATAATAATATAAATTCCATACTGATCAAGTACACAGGAAGAAATAAAAAGGCTACAAACTTGTTTTTGTACTTGGGATCAGAAGTTATTGTTTCAAAACTGGTGAGTGGATTAAAGTTTATTACATGGAGCAGAAATCGACAAACCATACAAATGCAAATAAAGGAGTCAAAACTGAACTTGCAATAAGGAATTTTCCCTACTGCAAGAGTGGTAGAGGAGGCGGCAAAAGTAAGACGAGGATCTAATTTTTGGCAAGGCAAAAGGAACATCCAAAAAATTCATGAGGTAGCATCATGGTGGCATATAAGTAGTGCTTCTAGGAATAATAGAGGTTAAAGTTACCATAACCCACAACTGAAACAATGAATGTGATTATTATTGTTTCGTGTTGATTGAAACATGAATAGCGAAAGTACTTGATATTATCGGTGTCTACAATGAGAGAAACCTGTGGAAAGATAGAAGTTGAATCTGCTGTTTATAATCTCTCTGTGAAATTACAGTAGAGCACTAAGGACCTGCAATCACAACATAAATTTAAAGACTTTCCAAGTAACAAATATGTTCGAGTAAATGACAAAGTAAAACAATAATAACAAAATGAAGAGAAAAGTATTCTTGTGAATATCACGAAAAATTGAACTAATTACTCTTGCAAAATCCATGAAATACATAGTGAATCTCTAAAATTGTTCATTCTCATAAAAAACTCAACTATGGAAGAAAATGATAAGTTTATAAGCATGAAATAGTCATCAAGCCACAAAGCTTCTTTAAAGTACTGGAACATACTAAATCTATTCATCAATGCCACGTAATACCATCAAATACTTTATCTTTTATACCAACTGGTCATAATTTCACGGGAAAGATTTGAACTTCTTTCTTATCTCATATTCTGCAATTAAATTTGAACTTTTTCCATCCTCAATTTTATGATTGACAGTTCTTGTCTACAGAGTGAACCAACTAATCAGAACAGAAGCTCATCTTGAGAGCACTGAGGTGAAGTTTCTTGGTCCAAGTCACACATCTGAGTTTGAAATTCATTTAATAGAAGCTCTATAAGAATGATAATTAGTTCACTTATTAAATCCATGATAACATGTTCGATAATATTTTTCTCCTTGACAATGTAGGATACAATATTAAGATTACGTTAGACCATTAATTCAGTAACAAGTGAGACATGAATGCAGAAAGAAATTGCACAGATGGTCCAAGATAGTCAGAGATTTACGGCATAATTCATTTAAGTGTACATGATGTAACAGCTGTCTCTATCTTTAAATCTTTAACGTTACAGGAAACACAATCTGTGTACACTCTGCAGAAGGAAAAATTAGTACCTTATCAATTCATACTGATCATACTAACTAAGGGAAAAAAATTTGGTAGCTCAAAAGTTCCTTGTCACAAGAGGGTCATAATCATAAGCTTCTCCCGCTTTCACAAATCTACCTTTCACCCGTTTTCTAGTATCAGCTCTGGCTTTTCGAGAGGCATATCTTATTTGCTTACCAAACCTACAAAAAATAAATCAGAACAGTCTGTTAGGAAGTGAACTTGAAAGAACTGTTAAAAAGATGAAGATTTTTTTGAATCACGAGAATGCAAACAACAATCAACATCCAGGTCATGACAAATTTCTTGACTACATATTATGTTGTGTAGTCGGAAAATGACTCTGCCTAAATTTTTAGGATG
This sequence comes from Citrus cavaleriei, assembly GCA_030448925.1. Classification (NCBI taxonomy): domain Eukaryota; kingdom Viridiplantae; phylum Streptophyta; class Magnoliopsida; order Sapindales; family Rutaceae; genus Citrus; species Citrus cavaleriei. The sequence continues at coordinate 65,370 of JAUJEN010000567.1, forward strand.
ATGTCAATTAAAGGAATGCATTTGAGATTTTTCCAAAAGATGTTCATAGAGCTTGCTGTTCTTTAAGGCTTATCTTTCACCAACAGATCCATGCCTTTGGAGCATTTTTTGTCAAGAGAAGTCCTCATTGTAATAAAAGTATTCTGAAATTACGAGAATTTATAATCTATAATAGGATTTAAGAATCAAACATCTTTTATGTAAATAGAATTTCGAAGAAATATCTACCTGGCAGATTTGAGGTGTCATAAAGGCATTAACTTCAGGGTGTTACAGATGCATCAACACACTGGGCTAATAGGAAAAGTGGAAAACAACATGAAAAGGATTCCATAAGAATTTTTTTTACATGTCTTGCAATTTGAAGTGCTATTAGTAAAAGACTCAGAATTTTTATAAATTCCTGGAAATCAAATAAAATGGTAGATGCTTACTAAGATGCACAAACATCATGCCAAATTTTCCTAAAAACAAACAGAACTAAAGCACTTACGTCCGTGTCTTCTTTTTCTCATTGTATCTCATCTTTGCTTTATCCCTTGCTTGTGGGCAGCTAGTTTCCAGATTTGGTTCCCATGGTGATTCACCCGTTAGGAATATTGGTGACAATCCGCAATCTTGATAATTGGCAGCAGTACTTTCACCAGTGAGGTTGGATAGCGAAAGTGACATGCTTGAAGGGACTTGGCCAGTAGGAAATCCAAGACTGATATTCCTGCTGCAACTAGGATTTACAAGCATGCAATTAGCACTACCATTTATTCCCTGCATCACACCAACTGCCCCACCAACAGACGAGGATTGAAAAGCCACACAGTCCTGTTGTCCTGATGATGATGCCTGGACAGAATATACAAGGATGAGAAGGCGCCATGCTTATTTTCACAACCATCGATAATGTTATATGGTATACCTCATAAGTAATGAGAATGTAACCTATTGAACTAATTAAACTAATTAATCTTTGAAAATCAAAATCATTATTTATCCCTTCTTATCTCTCTTACCATCATAATCTGTCATTGTTAAAATATAAATGTTGTGCTTAACATTTCAAATCATTGAACAATAGTTCACCGAAAAGACTACTAGTGCTTTCAAGCCATGCATAAACTGAATAATGATCTCCAATGTTTGGGATGAAATGCATTGTTTTCAATTTGGTGATAATCTAATTTGAGGATGGATAGTGGAAGTTTCCACAGGTTGAAATAGCACAAACAAGATGACAACAGTGAAACTTGTTTCAGTATTTGAGACACTCAGAGACCAGATAAGCGGGCATTCGATATTTTACATACTATTCTGAGATAAGTGAGATGTGTGGAGACTGGAACTGTAACAAAAAGTTTTACATTCATTATATAAGACACCAAAAGGAATTAATGAACAAAAGAAAGTTAGACCACAAAAGTTATAATCACGACAGATAATGGCAAGATGAACAAAACAAACACAATACTCTATCAAAAACACATAATTAGATATGCAAAGCAGGAAGAAAAAAGCCAACTGAAAAAGCTGCAAGAAACTTAAATTTAGAGCAAACCTCTAGAGCATTCTCAATAGGACCATCAGATTCAGTAACTGATATATTTTTCTCCATTAATTGGCGATTAGTCCCTACATCTTCGAATTGGTATCTGGTCTGACCTTGTGAACAGCCAAATATTTCATCACCGGATTCAAAATTTAACTGAACATCATCGATGTTGAGCCCTTCACAGAGATCATCGCCATCAGGAAGTTTAAGATCTTTGAAATCAGAACAGCACTGCAGCAAGAGAAGTAAAACATAAATCCCTTAATACTAGTACTGTTTTAGTTAGTTAAATAAAACTGAATATCAAAACCTTTAGACAAAAGTTGTAAAATAACCTTTGGCTCGCCAGACTCCTCAGAGAAAAATGGTGCTTGATCACTACAGTAGGGCATGTAATTTGGATTTGGTGGAATGGTAGAACAATTCCCTATCCAAGACTCAAACTTGGAAGAAGGCTCTAATTCATTCAAGTTGCCCGTCACCAACCCAAATGACCCTTCATTATCGTTTTGCTCCAAACAAGTACTCCCACTTCCACAATTCTCATTCAATGACAGAGAATTGGGCGGCCCCCAACTAGTACTAGAATCACCTAAACGAGTGGAATCAAGAACCGAAGACCAAAGCCTTGTAAACTCCGACAAGGAAGGACACCCGGTATAAGGATTTAACACCACACACCTATGCCCTAAACTCGAACAACTATTACCGTTCCAATCACAAGCTTGACAAACGCACAATTTCGCATCCATAAATCGGATTATTGCCGGCTGAGAATAGCACTTATCACACAAAAGCGAACGAGAATGCCTTCTTGACAAAGAATTGGCTGAGTGTACACAACCATCACAATGCAAACAAAGCCTTGCCATATCTGATTTACAATAAACAACTGCTCTCACCACCCCACAAAACTCACATAAAGGTTCCATTTTTCTGCTCCCCTAAACAAATTATAATCAATGGTTTCGCCTATAAATGAAACTACCCAACTTCAATCTCATGGCGGGAAATCCGGTTTTATTCGTTAAATCACCACACCCCTTAACCCTTTAATAATTAACAAATAACCAAAATCACAAAATTACCATGCACCCCTTTTGAATTTTGATGAAATCAAGTGCCAAAATCAAAATAATTAAAGCCATTTTTCAAAGTTATTTTCTACTCACCCGAGTAAAAAATCCGAATTCAAGTGAAATTGATCAAAGACAAAACAAAGGATCAAATAGGATTCAACACAACTACTAGTTGTGGTTCGCTTTGTTAGATTTTGAGTTCTGACACTGGTGAGTCAGTTCAGTTTGTTAGTGATGTTTATTTATGCACGTTTTTCCTGGATTATCTCGGTGTTGGCCAAGTAACTGATGACATGGACGGTCACATCTCGAGAACGTTGTTATCATGGTCAGCCTTATTACGCGGAAGCGGGACGGAGGGATGGCAAAAGCTGTAAATAAGTGAAAGAACGAGGTCGGTTTGTTTAACAAAAGTGGGTCGCAAAACTGATTGACGAATCAGCTTCCGAGATTTTAGGATTTCATGGGAGACGAGTGTTAAGCTCCGAAGCAGGAGATCACACATGTCCACGTGGATCTACTCGCGAATTGCTTTTTGATTTTGTGGCGAGAGAGCCCGACGATGTAGCATCTCTGTCAGCCGACGTGGATTTCAATTTTATGTTTTTGTCAAATTATTTTGTCTTAAATCTTTTTTTTTTTTGTGGTAAAAGAGGTTGATGACGTGGCATCATTATCTTCTTTTGTTGATTTTCTATTGGTCCAATTTTCAAGTCAAATTATTTACTCTTGTATGTATTGACTATGCCGGTTTTTATGGATTCTAAATTTTAATCTTATCTTCCTTGTGACCCAAAATTAGAAAGATCTTTTCTTAATAAGAAATATTAAGAGAAAAAAAATCGAAATACCTCTTCGGTTTTCTCCTATATATCCCACGTGCAGCATATGCTTCTAAATTTTAAAAAAATGAATAAAAAAAATAACAAGAGAGGAGAAATTTGAATCTTCTTGATATGTGTGGTGTGAGCGTGACAAGGTAAAAAATTAAATATATTTTATAATTAATAACACAATCACAGTACAGTAAATGATTTTATACGCAGTCATTAACACTCATGAATTTTTAGGTTAACCAAAAAACACATTTCAAGCAAAAGGGACCTTAGTGAGAAAAATCCAAGGAGAAGCTAACAAAATTTCATTAATCACCAAAAGGCATAAATAATACAAATAAAAACATTCTATTGCCAAAATATGCTAAGAAAACATAATATTAATATTGAACTTAAAAAACCAAAGTACTAATTTGAATGTCTTCGAGATACTCGTTCATAACATGAAATGAGAATCTGGCGTTCATATCATGGCACTCAAGGCTCAAGTTTTGACGTATGACTTTGGACCTTACCCAATTGAACAACATGGGGCGACTAGTTCGGACCAATTGGAACCAATCTTAGCATCCTACCTTGTATCTTTCCCAACTGAACAGCATGGGGTGATTGGTTCGGACCAGTTGGAACCAATCTAAGCATTCTAACTTGTGCCTTACCCAAGTGAACAGCATGGGGTGCCTGGTTTGGACCAGTTGGAACCAATTTAAGCATCCTGGCTCGTGCCTGACCCAAGTGAACAGCATGGGGTGCCTGGTTCAGACCAGTTGGAACCAATCTTAGCATCCTGGCTCGTGGCTTGCCAAAGTGAACAGCATGGGGTGCCAGATTCGGCCCAGTTGGAACCAATCTAAGCACTCTGACTAGTGCCTTGCCCAATTGACCAGCATGGTGCACCGAGTTCAGACCAGTTGGAACCAATTTCAGCATCCTACCTTGTGCCTTATCCAAATGAACAGCATGGGATGCCTGGTTCGGACCAGTTGGAACTAATCTCAACATCCTACCTTGTGCCTTGCCTAAATGAACAATATGGGGTGCTTGATTTGGCCCAGTTGGAACCAATCTCAGTAACCTCGCTTTTAACTTGCCCAACCCATTACCATGTTCGGACTCAGACCCATGAGCATTGGCAACGATCAGCGCAGCAAAAAGGAAAGGTATCAGTCGTCTTGCCATTTGAATTATTTTGACGGGGAAAATTATGAGAAAGTATGAAATTTCGAGCCGTTTAAATATGCTGAGTTGAGAGATTGTCGCGTGAATACCGCGATTCTGTCGCTTGAATACAGTTTTCTATCGCATAATGAATGCAGATTTAGGCTTGCAATTACCATATATTTTCCAGCCGTATTAATAAAAAAAGTGCATATATGGAAATAGGGATCCTATTATGATTATAGCTTTTCTAATAAATTAGTAATTCAGATGAATAATTTGTTTGATAAAAATTGGAGAATGAATGTTATATTATACACAAATACCACTCCTCAATCGTTTGTGATTGTCTGCGAAAATCAATTGTAGTTTTGTCCATTTTGTTTCCATATGAAATTTCAATAAACAGTAAAACTGTTTGCGTGCCGGTAACATAAAGATAATTGATATAAAGATAACTGATCATGCCAAATCTTTTAATTATAATCTAATGAATACAAGATTGAGTAATTCACGTAATATTTTTTCATATTGGTTTGACTACTATGAACATGATATTTGAAAATTAACTTATAATTAATTAATATTCAATTAATACATCTTTCTTGGCCCTAATGGTACTAACTCATGGAGATTTTACTATAGATTATATGAGAGGAGATTATCAATTTCTTTCATACTGAAATTAATATATACCACTTACCTATATCTTCTTTTCATAATAGTCACTAACTACCATGACAACATAATTTTACAGTATTACATTTATTTTTTAATACATTTTTATTCATATTTATTATAAATTAAATAAATTATATTGTTGAAAATTAAAATTAAAATTAAAATTGAAGTACTAAAAATAAGAAAATATTTTTTTGGAGGGAATAAAATTAATTATAGGATATTTTCTTTCATTTTTTATTTTTTAAATGTTTTTCTTATAATAAATATATTTTTATATTTTTCAAGATAAATCATCAAACAAATAATCTATTTACCTCTCTTTTCATTTAATTTTTTTAATTAAAACAGATGAATATCGTAACTAATAAAACCACATTGGCTGTAGCATCTCAATATTTTCATCTTGGATGTAACACTTATTTACTGAATAATATTTACTTATTGCTCGATCTCATTATATATATATATATATAAAACAGAACATGCGGGATATTGATCTGTTCTAAATCAGATCTGGTCCCAAAGGTATATTAAGTTCTGCATTGATCTGGTAACAACGCCACGTACCAATTTTTTATTGCTTATTATTTTGTCTTTAAATTATTTATTCTCTTTGAACACACACACACTCCACGATCTTGGTCGTACTAGTATCAGAGCCTTGGGGAGGATAGTGTAATATAGGATAGAGACTTTGTGTTTAAAGACTTGTGTTTTATTTTAATATTGTTTGTGTGGTGAGTGTTACCTTTGGGTGCCTTGGTAGCTTTTGGTCGTAAGTCCCGATTTGGTTGAAGGGCAGTAAAACCAATTCTTAGCCTTGGATTGTAGCCATACTGATAGGACTAAAAGTAGAACATAGGTTTTTGACCATGGATTCTCTACTCTGTAGAGCATCGTCCTTTTCTAGCTCTTCTTCCGGGAAGACTAAAGATTCAAAGAATGTTGTAAATTCAGAAGAATTTGTAATTGAAGACTTCAATAAAGCAATTGATAATTGGGAACTACCAAAGATTTCTAAAGAAATGATTTACAAAACAAAAAAGCTTGATTTTCTAAAGAATGATTATGTAAAAAAACTGAAGAACGTGACATAACCCTTTCAAAGCCATTTGAAACTATTCACTTATTTTCAAAACATTCCTTAAAGAAATTAAAAGATAAAAATTTTAATTATGTTCACATCGGCTTAATACAAGTCGGAATAAAACCCTTGACTAAAGAATGACTTAATACCTCTATACTTGCTATCTTAAAAGATGGGCGATTCATCTCTTTTGATAATTCTTTACTAAGTAGTATAGAATCGAGTCTTTGCAAAGGCCCTATCTCGTTCGACTGTTATCCAAACATAACAGTTTCCTTAAAAGACAAAAACATTCTAAAAAGTATGATCTTACAAATCAAGACCCATAATTATCACATGATGGAGAGATCTGTCCCAGTAGCCTTAATTTTTAAAATCTCATACAAAGCCATGATTTTTGCGTTCAGTACGCAACATAAATTCCAGTAAAAAAGAGAAGAGACTCTTCTCTTACAGACTGATCTGTCTAAAGCCAACATTGTTATTCCAAAGACAATCCAATGGAAAGATGTCAATCTTCCAGACGAATGGATTCTTGAAGGAGCCACTGCTCCAGTGATTCCAAAACAACTTGAGCCTAATACAGAGTTGCAAAATGTGACTCAGTATTCTGATGGTAAAGTCAAATTATCTTTTAGAAGATCTACTTCGACTAAATTTTCCGACAAAGATTCTGTCTCTAGTATCCCCTCATTAGAAAGGAAATTTTCCAAAATTCCTTTTGTAATAAATCTTCCTTTCCAAAGTCAACCTAGGTTTTCCACTTCGGATATACCTAGTTCTTTTATATATTCTGTTGACTATATCACTAGTGTTCCACACCCAATCTACACTAGCAGTCAACATGAACAAAGACAAGAAGAGAAGGAACCTTCTCCTCCAACTTCTCCTGCATTTTCGTCTGTCACAGAAAATGCTATTAATGTTATTGAAAAAAAATTTGAATTAGATAAAACTCTACTTCATAATGATTTGTATTCTGATATTAATAAAGAAAAAAGACTTTGGTTTTTCAAACATTTCTTAAACCAAAGAAAAGAAATCCAACAACTCTATTATGAATTTGTAAACTTGCATAAAGTTCATATATTATTTTTTGATTGGTTTGACATGTATGCCTCTGATAATAACATTGATTATCCTTTCAAAGAATCAAATCCCATAACTGTTAGAAAGAAAATCACTGAATGGAATCTTTCCGATAGTGATAGGACCATAGAATCTGAACATCCACCTCTTAGGAGTTTAACCATTAACCATGGTGTGCCTCCTGCGGAGATCAAAGCCTCACCTTATAAAATCCATAAACCAAATGATTCAGAGACCAATTTAGGCAGCATTATTCAACATAATAATTTCTATAATGCAAACCTAAATACAATAGGAAAACAGTTGATTAGAATAGAAAACCAATTCCAGAAGTCAACCATAGTTGTTTCTCTTGTTACATCAAAATCGGATTCTGACAAAAAATTTAAAGAGCCTATTTTCAAACCTTTTCAGGTTTCGAAAACTAGTCAAAAACTTGCTCAAGAGTCAAAATCAGATTTTGCTAAAGCCATTAGAGAACAACTAGACAGAATAGAAGCTTCTTCTTCTTCATCTAATAAGGTCCACATAGCCCCTGATAGTGCCCAATCTAGTAAGATTGGGGTACTAGAACAAGACAACATGTCTATAGCCTCTTCTGATATAGAAGTCTTTAAAGAAGAACCTATTCCCAAAGCCAACAAAATCCATTGGGAATTAGCTCTCCCTACTGTCAAGTCTCTACCTGATTTAGCCAAAGACAACAGACCTAGTGCACTAAACCAATCACGGTTTAATGCATCATCTGTCTATGAGTGGAATATTGATGGTATGTCTGAGTATAACATCCTAGGATTGTTGCAACAGATGACCATGGCAGCTAATGCCTATAAAACTCAGTCGGGAACTTCTGACAAAGCCATTGCAGAAATTCTCATTGCTGGGTTTACTGGTCAACTTAAAGGTTGGTGGGATCATCTTCTCACCAAACAACAACAATTAGATATCCTCAATTCAATTCAAACAGATGAAAATGGAGCACCCATCTTAGATGAATTGAATGATCCAATTCAGGATGCAGTTGCTACTCTGATTCTTACAATTTCCTTACACTTCATAGGTGACCCTTCTCACCTTAGGGATAAAAATGCTGAGTTACTACATAATCTGAGATGTAGGAAGCTTAGTGAGTTCCAAAGCTATAAAACCACATTCTTTACCAGACTTTTCCTTAGGGATGATGCAAATCATATAACTTGGAAGGAAAAATTCCTTGCAGGTTTACCTACCCTACTAGGAGAAAAGGTTAGGAATTCTATTAAAGCCCTCTATGACAATCGCATTCCCTATGATGAGTTCACCTACGGTGAACTTGTCAGTTTTGTTAACAAAGAAGGTTTAAAGATTTGTCAAGACTTGAAACTTCAGAAACGCCTAAAATGGGAGCTTAGAAAATCTAAGCAAGAATTAGGCAGTTTTTGTAAGCAATTTAATTATAACCCCTTTAAAACTTCTACTTCTAAATATTGTAATGGTAAGTGTTCTTCGAAACCTTACAAAAAACATTACAAATAAAAAAGCCATAAAAAACCCTTTCAAGATTTTAGAGAGCTTTCTTATAAGAAACCTTCGAGGCCTTATAAGAAGCTCAGCTTCTCTAAAAAGAAAGATTTTAGACCCAAACAAAAACCCATTTTAACTACAAAGAAGCCACATGTTACAAATGTGGAAAGAAATGCCATACTGTAAAATTCTGCAGAATGAACAAAAGGCTCCAAGAGCTTGGCCTTGATGAAGAATTACTTTAAAAAATTACCCCTTTGCTTATAGAATCTTCTGATTCTGAGTCTTTCATGACGGGAGACAATGAGCCTCTATAGGTTGATGAGTTAATTGACTCAGATACATCTACATCCAGTGATAGTGATTCTGATACAGAATCCTATTTAAAGAAAATCAATGTGTTGACCAAAGACTAGGAAACTTTCCTTGAATTAGTCAAACACATTTCTGACCCGACTCTCGAAAGAGAATATCTTGATAAACTTCTAAAAACTTTAGAAGTAAGTAAAGCAGAAACTTCTAAAGCCCTAATTATTAAAAAGAATACTTATGATCTCACTGAAATCCTGGATAAGAAGAAAACAAAGAAAACAACTCCTAATATCCAAGATCTTCAGAAAGAAATAAAAGATATTAAAATTGAAATAAAAGAGTTAGAAGAAAAACAAAAGAATGATTCGGACACTATCCAACTCCTCTTACAAAGACAATTACAAGATAATTCTGATAAAGAACCAGAATCTGATGGTGATAATGAAGAACAAAATCTTGACAACATTGAATCTGTACCCAATGATTTTTTGTTTGTTTTAAAGCAAATCACCACAAGAAAATATTTAATCAAAATTACTTTGATTTTCTCTAAAGATTTTGAAATAGACACCATTGCCCTTTTTGACACTGGTGCTGATCTAAATTGCATTAAAGAAGATATTGTCCCTAGAAGGTTTCATGAGAAAACTAGAGAAATACTTTCTGCCGCCAATAATTCAAAACTTAATGTCAGATCTAAAGTTGATGCCTCTATTAATAACAATGGTTTTGAATTTAGGACTTCTTTTATTCTTACAGATGACATACACCATACTGTCATTTTAGGAACCCCTTTTATCAATCTTATTACTCCCTATACTGTCAATTATGATAGTATATCTTTTAAAGCAAAAACTAAAAAACTTATTTTCCCTTTTATTGAAAAACCTAAAACCAGAAACTTAAATATCGTTAAAGCTTGTTCTGTTTATCAAAACCAAATCAATGCCCTTCTCAAATCTAAACAAAATGACTTACTTTGTTTAAAAAAAGATTTGGGTTTACAAAGAATCGAAAACCAATTACAAAATGAATTTGTAAAAAAAAAGATCTCTGATCTAAAAGACCTCATTAAAAAAGAAATATGTGATGATCTATCATCTGCTTTTTGGAATAGAAAACAACATTTGGTTGATGAAAATTCTTTTGATGAAAAGCAAATACCCACCAAAGCCCGTCCAATCCAAATGAACATGGAATTGGAACAACATTGCAAAGAAGAAATAAAAGATTTGGAATCTAAAGGCCTCATAGTCAAATCTAGATCTCCTTGGTCTTGTCCTGCTTTCTATGTCAATAAGAATTCTGAGATAGAAAGAGGAACACCTAGATTAGTAATAAATTACAAACCCCTGAATAAAGCATTAAAATGGATTAGGTATCCTATACCTAATAAAAAAGATTTACTTCAAAAATTGCACTATGCTTTCATATTTTCTAAGTTCGATATGAAATCAGGGTTCTGGCAAATCCAAATTCATCCTAAAGACCGTTTATAAACGTTCTTTTTGGATGAATGAATGTTATGCCATTAGGTTTAAAAAATGCACCTTCAGAATTTCAAAGAATTATGAATGACATTTATAATCTTTTCTCTTAATTTTGCATTGTCTATATAGATGATGTGTTGATTTTCTCCCAAACTATCGATCAACATTTCAAACATCTAAAGACGTTTTTCCTTGCCACTAGGAAGGCTGGTTTAGCCATTTCTACTTCTAAAGTTTCTTTGTTCCAAACAAAGATCAGGTTCCTCGGTCATTACATTTCCAAAGGAACCATTACACCAATTGAAAGATCTCTTTTATTTGCTAATAAATTTCCTGATAAAATCCTTGATAAAACCCAATTGCAAAGATTTTTAGGAAGTTTGAATTATGTCCTTGACTTCTGTCCTAACATCAATAGGTTATCAAAACCTTTGCATGATAGATTAAAGAAAAACCCTGTTGCATGGACTGAAGAACACACTAAAGTTGTTAAGTAGATAAAAAGTTCTGTTAAAGCTATTCCATGTCTATTTCTTGCTAATCCTGCATTACCAAAAATCGTTGAGACTGATGTGTCAGACTTAGGTTATGGAGGAATCTTAAAGCAAAAAGATAATAATAAAGAACAAATAGTACAATATGTTTCTGCACATTAGAATGAATGTCAAAAAAACTACTCTACTATTAAAAAAGAAATTCTTTTTATTGTTCTATGCATTTCTAAATTCCAAAGTGATTTATTAAATAAAAAATTTTTACTTAGAATTGATTGCAAAGCTGCAAAACATGTTTTAGAAAAGGATGTTCAAAACATTGCATCAAAACAGATTTTTACACGATGGCAAGCTATTCTAAGTGTTTTTTATTTTGACATTGAATTCATTAAAGGCGATACAAATTCTATCCCTGATTTTCTAACCAGGGAATTTCTCCAAAACAGATAATGCCACCCAGGCGAAAAGACAAAGGGAAAAGGATCCTCAAAGACCCTGTATCCCAGACACCATCTAAAGCATCCCAATCCTCTCCACCTAAAGAAAAATTACTTTCCTCTGCAATGCCGATCAAATCATGGATTGACATGGTTGAAGAACAAGAAGCCCAATCTAAAGCCATTGCCTCCCAGGAGCAGGTAAATCAATGGATGAAATCCATTTCAAAATCCCCTGAGCTTATGTTTGCTTTACAAAGTTTTTCTCAAAGCCAGATTTCTCCTAAAGAAAATATTCAAAAGGAAAAATCTATTTCCAAAGACATTTCCAAAACTTCTTCTCAAAATGTAATTCTTTCTAGTGAAAGTTCATCTTCTCAGATTGTTCTTTCCCAATCAAAGCTTCCAAAGAAAACTTTGGATTGGTTTCCTAAAACCCATTTTCAAAACATTTTATCCATAGAAGATGGCTTTTATCATACTGATCCATTTCAAGCAATTCAAAAGATTTTCTCAAAAGGCTGGTTTTTCAAACTATGGGATTTATCCAAACCACAGCCTTATTATCAAAGCATTTTGGAATTCACTGAATCAGTAAAATTCAAGCATTTTTTTCTCAATGAATCTCATTCTGAGCCTGCCTATTCTACGACAACAATTATGAAGGTTTTGAGCCCAAAACAATGGGGTGACCTATTCCACAAACCAAAAGCCTTCCCTCTAAATTTTCAAAACCGCATAAACCATAGCCTATCTTTCTCCTATTGGGATTATCAACAGGCTTGGTACAACACCTTCTTCATATAGAACCCCAAAACAACCCATTCATGGTTATTTTTCTTTAACTCAAAAATAACCGTCGAAAGCCTACCAAACTAGTTCCAACAATGGTGGAACTATTTTGGGTCTAGCCCAGATATACTCACCCAAAATGCCATCCACTGTCTAAATATCTTCAAAGCCCATTATGTCCTTTCAGAGTCTGAAAAGAGGTTTCCTCATTTCCTCTGTTTTTGTACAAACTTCTTCTTCCCTTGGGTTTGGATGTGGAATCTCTGTTACCATACCCATGAAGCTCAACTCATCCTACAAAGATCTTTTAAGGTTAAATGGTGGTCCAAATTTGATGAATAGTCAAAATTGACTGAAAATATCATCCAAAAATGGCTTTCCTCCAAGGGCCTCCTAAACCCGCTTAAGCCTTCAAGATATTAAAACCCAAGGAACCTTTCTATCCCAGAAATCTAAAACTCAATCTTTTTTGGCCAGTGCCAAAATAGAGGAAGAATATTTTAATGTTATGCAACAGCTCCTCGCTTCTAGATCAGAACCATCTATTGCCAGCACTTCTGATCACGAGAGTGAAGAGCCCTTTATATCTCTTGGAAACGACAACGAAGATGATTGCTTCGGCATCTTTCCTCCTGTAAAGCATTGTTAAAGCTTTAGTAAAAAAAAAAAAAAGGTTATTTTCTTGTACTTATCATTTGTAATTTCAGTAATTTCCTTGTAATTATTGTTTGTACTCATTTTCCCTGTACTTCTCATTTGTAATAATTTCCCTGTAATTATTATTTTCAAATTTTTGTCTTCCTCTACTCACTACCCTTTACGGAAAAAATTGTGAAGGCAAATTTTTAAAGTTTTCTGAAATTTTATCTTCCTCTACTCACTACCCTTTGCGGGAAAAATTGTGAAGATAAATTTTCAAAGCTTCTTGGCCCACTCAAAAGTTAAAGACAAAGACCAAATGATGCTGTCTCCTACGATTTAAAAGCAAGTACTGTTGTTGGGCCCCATTCTCCACCATCACTTGTAAAGATTGCGATTCATGTGCGTCTACAGCACCAAAAGAAGAAAAAGCCAAAAGCCCCGTGAAGACCCCCGGGATTCGCGGATCTTGCCTCGAGTCTTCCAGCTTATTTATTCTCCTCTCTCTCAGAAGCAAGGCAGAATTTTTTGGAAGAGCAAGAATTCTCTCTACGAGCAATCAAACAAGACTTCAAGGAAATTTTCCTGTCTTGTAACTTTTTCTATTTCTCAAATTATAAAGCAATATTGTAAACACTTTCATTATTTTCTTTATTGTCTTTCTCTCTACAACGCTTTCGGGATTCAAGCAAACTTATAAGATCTCGATCTAATGATTTTATTTCTTGTAATTAAAGCTTTAAATTACATTTTCAATTCTGTCTTTTATTTTCAAAAGCATGTCTTCTTGATATCGTAATCATAAAACACATTACTTTCCTCTAAGCAAAGATCTGTCATCTTCTCTTCTCCCTCCATTCAATCAGAATACTAGTTCTGGGATCCAGATCTAGTATTATCTTTGAGCCTTTGTTTGTAGCGATATCGGTGGAAAAGCGAATACGCGGATATTGATCATTACAAGTCAAGCTTCTGCGTTGACACAGTAACGCATTACCAATTTTTTATTGCTTATTATTTTGTCTTTAAATTATTTATTCTCTTTGAACACACACACACTCCACGATCTTGGTCATATATATATATATATATATGTCACTTCTTTTTCGATACTAAAAGCCGAGATACCACAAAAGTGTAGCATCACTCGTATTACTTTATGCATATAAATATATTTATTAATATTAAACCGAAGATAATCTAGAGATGGCCAACGGGTCATGGCCCGAAAAAAAGCCTGCACGTCTTTGTCGTGCGCTAATTTTTTTTTTTTTAGGTCCGGTCCGTACATGTGTGCCATGCCGTCTTGTGGGCCATGTCGGAAAAAAAGTCTACTAAGCTTTTTTTTTTCTTTTTTTAAGAGCGCATCTCAGTTGTTGTCTTATTTTTTTCAAGCCTATGTATTTTTTTGGATCTATGTGCCTTTATTTAAATTTAATATAATCAAAAATTCAAATTTCAAGTCTATATTTAATAATAATAAATTAATAATAATAGGAGAATGTAATATTAGTTATTAAGTTTGACTCTATGGTATTAGAATTATTTTTTAGTACTTACCGACAACAACAATAATAATTTTTTAAGGGTTAATTTAATTGTTAACTTGGAATTATGTAGAGTCATATATCATAGTTTATAATAATATTAATACATATTTATAAAATCATGATATTTATAATTTTATTTATTAAAATCACGATATCAATTATTTATTTAATAAATTATAAACATAAATCAATTATAATTTTTTTGAAACTAAGAATTAAAATAAATTTAAAAAACTTGAGCTAATAAAATATATTAAAAGATTCAATTTAAAGTTATTTATAAAATCATAAAATTTTAAGTTTACTTTCTTTAAAAAAATAAACGCGTCTTTTTTCTGTCTCTAAAAATACCTAAAATTTTTAAAAATGCGATGTCATCCAACCCATTGACCACCTCTACGACAATCTCACGAATTAAATTTTTATCTTAAATTTTAATTCTCCATTTTTATTATGAGAAACAAAACAGAAAGCCTCATGACGTTTATTCCAACAACAAAATCATCACTCACCAGAATATCTCAAACTCGGTTGACGTCATGTATTTAGGCCACCTTACCAGAATGAGGTGCGCCTGGGTTTGGACCAGAGGGAGGATACCTGAAAGGTTGGACTTTAGGAAAATGGGTTTGAGCCATACTACTAGCATGAGGGGGCCCCGGATTTGGGCCAGAGGGAGGTTATCTCAGTGGCTGGACTCTTGAAAAATGGGCTTGAACCACATTACCGGCATGAGGCGCTCCTGGGTTTGGTCCGGATGGAGGATACCTGAATGGAACAATTCTTGAAAAATGGGACTGGATCACATTGTTGGCATGAGGATACCTCATAGGATTGAAGAAATTGGGTTTGCCCAATTGGGAAATAGAAGCAAACAATCTAGCTCTGGCATTGTCAGCCTCTTTACTACCTCCATAGCCATTGGCTATGGCTAGCATAACCATAAGGAAGACTACCAAATACTTCACCATGTCGATACGATTAACCTTGGCCAATTTGAATAATTTTAACTATATGATAAATAAAATTTTGAGTTCTATTTATAGGTAGAGTATCAGCTTTTAGTATGGCAAGAAAGATGAAATATTACTTTTATTTTCAAGTGAATGAGATATTACTTTTAATATTTATTGTTTTACCTTTATTTTCAGTTGAATGAGATATTACTTTACATATATATACACAAACACTATACTTTTTTAGTTCTATTTAAAGGTCTAACATCTTTCAGTAGAGCAAGTATGAGATAGAATAAAGAATGTGCTATTATTTTACCTTATTTTCAAGTAAATGGGATATTACTTTACATATATATGCACAGTACATAGATTGTGAATGTTGGGCATAATTAGGGTTAGTTTGGCACTATTAAGTCATAATTTTGTTAAGTATTTACTGAACACTAATTATTTAATTGAAAAAAATTATACTTGAAAAGCATTTAATTCGTGAGTCGAAAATTATTTTAAAATTTTTGAATAGAATAGAAAGAAAATTCACATGCCTGATATAACATTTAAAAGCTGCTTTGATTTTTTTTTTCTTTTATAGAAATTGGTTTGAAATTTTAAAAATTGTAAATACATGTTTGATATAATATTTGAAATTACGTAAAATAAGGATATGCATTTGCTTGAAATTGTTTTCAAGAACAAATTTTAGTAACATTTTACTTGTGCTAAACGAGATAATGAGTTTAAACAATTTTGGCTTCGAACAAAAGATTGGTATTATTTTTTAAGTAATTTAATCCAATCACATTTAATCAGCACAAAACACCCTAATAGTAGAAGGATCATTGGCAACTATTACACAGGGAAAATATTAAATAAAAATAACAAAAACTATTAATCCTTTTTATTTTAAAAATTCTAAATTTTAAATATCAATTTATATTCTAATTGATATGACATTCATTTATTAGATGATATAATAGTAATTTGACATAATTATTCATTTAATAGATGAGTCCTAATATTATGTGTCGCTCTCTTATTGGATGATGAATTTTATAGTTTATAAAATTATTTAACCACTACCTAATGGATAAATGCCGCGTTAGTAATAACTCAAATTGAGATTTAAATATTAAAAAACTTTTTTTCCTAAAATATTAGTTGATATCTAAATGTCAAAATCCTTATCATTTGAAAAAAAAAATCTATATCTTTCCAATTTAACATGCCCCTTTTTACAAAATTAGTACAAATCAAGAAACGTAAATTGAGGGCAAAGCCCGAAACGCCGCCTTTAATTATTCATTAAATTATTAAATATTTAAATCTCAACCAAAACCCCAATAGATCCTAAAATTTGCAAAATTAGCCCCGCCACAATCGGCATCTTGGCCCGTCACTCCCGGCTTCCTTAAATCTTACTCAAAATTCATCCCAATCACGTTACGACTTGCGAGATCCAGCGAACCGCAGTAAGGTTCGCATTTAACGATAACTTTCAATCAACGCCACGCTGTTACTGTAAGTTTCTTCTGATCGGATCTATATTCATTCATTTTCAAACTGCGATAAACTTTCGCGGAACAATTTAATCGCATAGAAGCAAATAAACAGTTAGCTTTTCAATTCTCATTTTCGTGGAAATTTGAGTTTGATATTTCACTTCTTATGCAATTTTATTTTATTTTATTTATCCATTTTTTGTTTGTTTGGGTAGGTAGAGGAAACAAATATTTATGTATTCACTCTTCGGAAAAATCGTACTAATTTTAGTAAATTATTGTGCTATCAAAATGAGATATTGCAGATTCAGTGTAGGCCACGTGGCGTGAGTTGGTACATTTAGTATCTGCTGTATGCATCTATGTTTGGAGGTCTAGCAACTGCTCCTGTTAATAGTCCACATTTGAGAAAATCTGGAAGCAGGGCAGTAGTTTCTGATTTTGGTATAAGATTAATTTTTTTTTTCTAAAAAATTATTATATATTTAATTATTTGTGCATTGGTGGATAATCTGAGTGATGTAAATGTATGTTAGGTGATGAGGTGGGAAATGATGTTGAGGAAGATTTCTTGCAGACAGAGGCTAATGGTGTGAAGAACTCAAGTACAACGATGAGTACCGTTGATATCATGCCGTCTCCAGTTTTATTGTGGAGATTCAAGGTTTTGTTGTTAGTTTAATGCAGGGATTTTGTTTCTGAATGTTGTTTAGCTTGTGCTATGAGTGGCTCAACTTAACAAGAATTTATATCTGAGTTTAGATTCATGTTTATGATGAATATGGAAGGTATTGTTCTACGAGTGTAATTGCTTTTCTTCAAAAAGTATAAAACCTAAAAGTGGTATTTTGATTAAGTGCAAGCCAGTTTGTCACATGATTATGGTAAATACTGTCTTCAGTTGATTCGAAGCCAGTGTTTTCTTCTTCAATCGTATTCTTTTCAGGTGAGATATTTTATATATTTGCTCTTATCCTAACTTACAAATATGTCCAGGTACTGCTATTCTTCATCTGGGGTTTCATTTGCTGCAAGGTCAGACTTTTTTTTTTTTTTATAATCTTTCTACAGCCTACATGATAGAGATTTTAGCTTTTCTGGTAAAAATGTACTATTTGATGAGAAAAAGACTACTACTGTGTTCTTATTGGTATTTTGTAAAATTCACAGGTTGGATGGGATTCTGTCATGAGGATGAGTGCAGATCTGCGGGATCTTTTTCTGTACGAGGCATTTTTGTACTATAATCCTCTTCTTCTTGTGGTTAGTTACAGTTTTGTTGTAGATAATGAAATATTTTAATTTAATCCCCACTTCTTCTTTCTCTATAATAATCTTGCTATGTTTGGATTTGATGTGACAGACTATGATGGTGTGGCTTTGGGGAGTAAATTTATGGGTTTTTGCGCAGTCTAATGTCAATTATGTAAAGATTTTTGATCTCGATCAAGATCATCTTACACACAGAGAAGTATGGAAGGTATTGAAGTTGATCAACTTGTTGGCACATAATTTAGACTAAACTTAATCTCACCTTAAAATTCTACACTTTGAGTTTCTGCCATTACAAATATGCTATGTTTATTAAATTTTTCCATGACTTTTCTATTGCGTTAACAAAAAATGCTACGAGATTGCTACAGAAGTAGCCTTTTTGTGTTGTACTTCTATCCAAACTTATTATAGGCCTGCGTTTCAACCTTTTTATAAACCATTTTAGAATGTAGCGTTGTGTTTGAACTTTCCTTTATAGTTGAGGTCAATATCCAATCTTAAAGAGTACTTTGTGTCTTATATTCATCTGATGATTATTCTAACATCTTATGAAAAGAAATTCTTCGAATGGGATGTGGCAATGGATTCTTTCTTTCTATAGTTTGAATTTTGGCATGTGATCTTGTTTCCTAATATTATATATCTGTAGGAATTGCTGCTCTCTTTTCTCCGTTCTAAAAACTTTTTATATCTAACCAATAATTAATATAGAAAATTGTGGCTCCGTAAATAACATTTGTTTTTCAGTAGACTCATCAGAAGTCTCTTTTATTTTTTAAAGAATACTAAGATGATTTATATCAAATTCCAGACCATTCTGGCATGGACTAATTTAGAACTATATTGCAAAGTCATGTAATATCGAGCTCTTTATTGATAAACAAGCAACATTACAGTTGTTTTTCTGAACTCTTTTTTCATGAATTGCAAGTCCCCTGTCCCAGATGATTTCCCTTTATAGTACAATTTCATGTTCCATTTCTATGTCATAACTTCCTTTTATTTGTTATGACCTGAGTTAATCACTTAATTGTATTTTAAGGGGGTCATAATTTAATATTTCTTTCTTTTTATGCCTACCTATTGTTGATTCAATTACTTATACCATCCCAGAGGAACTCTTTTTGTGATGTATATCAGTCCAGAGTAATTGGTCATACCCCTTTTGGCATTTGCAGTGTGCCACATGGATGACTATCATTGTCCCAACAAGCATGACAGCATATCTATATCTTTACTCACATGGAGAAGTATCATTGGCGGCTTCACAACCAGTGTAATAGATGCATCCTCTCTTACTAAATATTTGAGAATCTTTTATTTTTGTTGTGATTATCATTAATTCTTTGAAATTTTTTTATACATCTTGTGCTGTTTCCAGATGAAATTTGCTTCGGTCTGCAATTTTGATGCTAATTTGTTTGCTGCCTTTAGTTAACTTGAGCTATTCTAAATTTTTGCAATATTAAGTGTTGATTTTCATATTTTTTGTCCACTTGAATGATATGATGAAGCTGCATTAAGTTTTACCTGCTCTATTCTGCAGGTGCTTTTATATATAGCTGTTGCGATGATTTTGATATTCCCTTTTGATATTTTTTATCTGTCATCCCGATACTACTTGTTAAGGACACTTTGGCGGATAGTTTTTCCACTACAGGCAAGTATATTGCTTCATTTATTCCTTATTGTAGGTAGTATATGCAAATGTTATTCATTCTGATGATTTTATATTCTAACTGTGTTAGTTGTGGAAATCAAACAATGAGTACAATTATTGTTGTGCTGGCCTTATGTTTGTTAGAATTCAACCTTTTTTTTTATTGGGGGAAAAACCTCTTTGATAGGGAAAAGAAATCGTGTTTTCTGATATTAATAGAATGGCTAAAACTACTACCTTCGTGTAAGTTTCTTTCTCAAAGTAGGTGAACAACGCCTTTCAAGAAAGAAATAGGTGTACAATGTGCATGACTGACTGCATGTATAAATGTTTGCATTATGATTAGAGTGTTGCCAATCAACCAGCTGAAGATGCCTGGAAGTACTTGATCCCAAAGCTTCCCTAGTGGTTTTTTGTGAAATGTTGTTGAGCTACTATATTACTAACAATAGTCTGACTAGGCCAGGGCATTTCTTAACATGACCGAGCATAATCTCCAGTGGGCCTCTGCATTTTTCGTAGTACTTGGAGAAAAATCCATTTTCTGGTCTCAATTAATGGTTTGAATTTTAAGTCATTTTAAGTAGTTAATGTGCCGTGTTATTCTTAAATTTCTTTAATGTGATGTATACAGGCAATATCTTTTTCTGACTTCTTCTTGGCTGATATTTTGACCTCCATGGCAAAGGTATGTTCATATGTCTTCTGGTGTGAATTAGACATTCTCTGTAATAGGTTATTTTTCTTTTGTATTTGGCTGCATGTATCATATTTCATCTATGCTGTATTGTAGATATATGGTGCTGTAATGCTTTTTGTTGCCATGTTGATGATTTTAAATGCAAGGTTTAAAATTGCAAAAATTTCAATGTTTTTATTGATGGTTGAATATGTTGAGTTACTTTGGTTTGGCACATGTATGAAAATACTGCCAAAAGACTGTTTCCTTCTATGCTGGGATTAGGTTTTTTATGCATACAGTTAAGCTTGTTTCTTGGGCGGATACAAATTATTTCTGATGAGTTAATCTGTTAATTACCTCCCATGGTTGGGAGTATATGTTTGTGTGTGTGTGTGTGTATCTTTTCCACACATTTAATTGAGAACAACCAATAATACAGTGAGCAAACTATAGGATGGTTGTTATTCGACAATTCTAATTTTAGCTTTACTTTGCAAGTGAAAGATTAGAAATAGTCTGTCGAACTTATTTTACCATATTGGGTTTCGGGCTAATCTTCTACAGATTTTTGCTCAGAAGAGGGATGGTTTTCTAAGATTTTTGTATCGACTATTCCCCTTTCTCTAATTTTCCCATTTTGCTTTTCTTTGAGGATGACACCTGGTCCATTTTTGTTTGTGCTTTATTTCGTCAATCAAATATACCTTTCTAAGTCTCGTTTCAAAAAATAACTATCTCATTTTACTTTATGTTTATGAATTACTTAATTGTGTTTTGTTAGTATACCTTTTTGGTAATCTGTAATTGTCAATCTTGTGCAGGTGTTTTCAGATTTGGAGCGTTCAGTCTGTCGTATGGTTCATCGACAGGTCAATATTTTATTCATACGCAGGACTTGTGATATTAGTTGAGCAACTGCATTATCTTGAACATTAGCTATTCTTAAGTTCCACTTTAAGGTCACAGTCGGATTAGGGTTCATCATGAGTTTCTGTTGTTACTCTTTGTATAAAACATTTATGTTCTTAGTTATGCCAAATCAACATACAAAAGTAAATGCTTTGTGAATGACCAAAGTGAGTTGAAGGCTTTGATTTCAGTTAAACAACTGTTATAAGATAATTGAAGGTCTTAGAGTTGAAAAGCGGTCAGTTTCTAGAGCAATTTATATTGTTTGCAAGTGTCATTGTAATTCTTTCTTTCTGACATTTCTTCATATATCAACAAATAATTATGCTTTTCTTTTTGTGTTAAGAGATCCTGGCTTAAAACATGCAGGTTGCCACTATTGCATGGTTTGAAGCTGATTCTGTTTGTGGAAGTCACTCCGTTGCAATCCCTTTAGTCCTAGTTTTGCCTTACCTTTTCCGTCTGTTTCAATGTCTTCGACAATACAAGGATACAAGAGAGAAAACAGCCCTTTTTAATGGTAAAGATCTCTTGGAACTTAAAAAGAATTTGGATGTATATGCATTCAACCTTTAGCCATTTAAGTTTCCATTTTTTCTGTTACTTGCATATCTTTGGCCAATTTTATTTTTTTTTGGGGGGGGGGGGGGGTTGTGAAGGAAAAGAGAATCTCATACATGAATCCAGTTCTTTCTGAAAGTCATTAAATTGCAAAATTGGATATAGATAATTCTCTTGGTAACATATTTTAAAACATTTGGATATGGTTAATATTTTCTTTTATGTACCTTTCATGTCTGTATTATATATATGCATGGATGTGGCATTTATGTTAGCTGTGATGTATTTTTTTGGTTTTATATCACATACTAATGTAACTTTACCGGCTAATGGTTTCAGCACTAAAATATTCGACTGCAGTACCAGTGATTTTTCTTTCGGCCCTGAAATATCATGTCCTCCCTGGTAGTTGGACAAATTTCTATCGGCCCCTCTGGCTTCTATCTAGTGTTTTGAACTCTTTGTACTCGTTCTATTGGGATATAACCCGAGATTGGGACTTGAGGTATGCCAAATGCCTCTTCTCTACCTGCACATATGTTAAATATTATTTTGTTTTGTATTTTGCACTTCGATGTATGTGGAAATTTTCAAGTCATAATTAGTCCACAGAAGACTCAGGCATTTCGACTTGTATAAATCTTCAATATCTTTTAGTGATGTGCCTTTACTCCTTCTACAGTTGCTTCACTCGAATTTTCAAGTTCAATAGGCCACATCTATGCTCATACCTTTTTCACGGACGCAGATGGGTAAGTACATACATTTTCTCTGTCCTTGGTAAAGAAGAATATATCTGTGTTAGTGCATTATTTGAAGTAATATTTCTGGTACCTGTTCTTTACTTTCCTATGGGACAACTAATGAAACTCTTCACTGGCATGCATAATACCTGAATTAACAGCACTGCAATCATAGAACCAGCGTGAACTTTTGAGATTCAGAAAATTCTGTATTAAAAATGCCAGTAAACCGGACAAAACCACTGATTGAATCAGCATCTTCTAATTTGGTTTTATTACTAGTTCACTCTGTAAAATTTTGCTCTTATTATACAATAATTATTCAAGTATGTATTTTGCAGGTATATGTTTGGGTGATAGGAAGCAATTTGATCTTGCGATGTACCTGGACTTACAAGTTGTCTGCCCATCTTCGGCATAATTACCTTACTGTGTTTGCAATCACTGTTTTGGAAATGCTCCGTCGATTCCAATGGGCATTTTTCCGCGTTGAAAATGAGTGGAATAAAATGAACTCCAAGTCTAATATTCAGCTCTCTGAGAAAGACAACACAAACGAGGAAGCTAAATCACTTATTTCCAACGACCACAATGTATAGACACCACGAATCGGTCTTTTTGGTAGCAGTACGAGCCAAGGTTTAAAGTCAACTAAAATTCTTCATGAGAGATTTTGATCCATAGCTTTAAATGATGATAGCGAAATTCTTTTGTTCATATAAGACTGTTGATTAAAATCATATAAGACTGTTGATTAAAATCGTCAAAATGGATGCATCTGTTCATTACGGTTTACTGTCAGTCATAGATGCTAGAAATCTATTTCCCCTACACCTACATACTAGTAATTCAGATTTCAGTCCTCAAACCTGTTTTCTGGTTCAGGACAAACCGGACAGAATTTTTAGTGTTTGAACCAGGCATTTCCTGAATTGTTGCTTTTCAAACGATACCCACTTTGAACTGAGACCCAGTCAATCCAACGGCTCAGATTCCCTCGATGCCATACACACCCTCCATCCAACCCTCCAAAATCTGTGAGTGCTAGAACACATTTCGCCATGCGCACGTGTCAAAAAAAGGAAAAGGAAAAGAAGGAAAAAAAAAAAAAAAACAACTCATGATTCATCCCTTCTGTTACAAAGCCAGAAATGCCCACAAGCAAACATACAACGGGTACACCCACTTTAGAACCACTCAAAACGTGTATGACGGTGTGTCTGATGGCCTAAATGCTAGCCGCTACAGGGTACAGTACCTACCAAGGCCGGCTGCCGGAACCGAGCCAAAACGAGACAACCACACCAAGAGTGCTAACCATAATCGCTTCTGTGATGGATAAACTAGTGGCTAGAAATGACCGGCTAGCGGATAGCTTAAGCCGCCAGTTGACTAAAGGGAATGGAGTGTTCAGTGGGTCGACTCCTATTGGTACAAGCTTGAACACATTCCATGGCGTGAGAGCACCTAATATAAGCATAGCAAAGTACTTGGAAAGGATATACAAATACACAAATTGCAGCCCGTCGTGCTTTGTGGTTGGTTATGTGTACATCGACAGACTGTTGCATAGGCACCCTGACTCTCTCGTGGTGTCGTTGAATGTGCACAGATTGCTTGTCACAAGTGTCATGGTTGCTTCCAAGACGATGGATGATGTGTGAGTCATGCTTTCCTTTCTCTTCACATCTGTTTGTTCTTAAGGCTTTCTTCAAGTATCTATTTAACTATACAGGTTTGAATGGTTTAGTTTGGTTCTTCGTATGCCGTAATTGGTTCAATTGAGTTCGAATTTAAGCCATTTGGAACTTTGAAAAACTAAATTTAGAATTTGTATCACATTTTTTAAATATCAGCTTGATGTTTCAGCCCTGAAGAGACGTTGTTTTATGTAGGACATAGGGAGCTCTGTTGATTACTTGATTTTGTATGTTAACTGACTCTTGTCTTGAATTGGGGACATGTTATGCAGACACTACAATAATGCATTCTATGCTCGGGTTGGGGGAGTGAGCAATGCTGAATTGAACAGGCTCGAATTGGAACTGCTTTTCCTTCTAGATTTTGGAGTTATGGTGAGCTCTAGGGTTTTCGAGAGCTACTGCTTGCACCTGGAAAAGGAGATGCTGGTGAATGGCACAACCCAGAAGATTGAAAAGGCTTTCATCTCCAATCCTGTAGATGATGTTACTGAAATATCAGCTGAAAATACAGCGAGTTGCTCCCCGCTCTTGAGCATTGGACTATCTTGAATTTTGTTGTCTTTTATTTTTGCTTCACTTGAATGTAAAATTTGCCATTAATTCATGTTCTTCATTAAGAGTTGTCACATAATCATCCAACTTCCTTAGAAATGCGAAACTGGTCATACTACATTATTAGTTGATGTTCAATAACTACTGTTTGGGAAGGAAATATAACCACTTCGATATTTAAAAATTAAATTTAAAAGCATTCTAAGACAATGAAGGAAAAGTTCTTCAGAAATGAAGGATATGCCCAAATATTAAAAAGACAATACGCAAAAAATAAAGACCCATGAGTAAATCTCGTATACAAAAGAGAGATACACGCCAAAGAACTAAAAGCTTTGATATTACGACAATGACCACTTTTTCCTCGCCAAGACTAATACGCCACAAACTCGCTTCTCACATATATTTTTGAACGCCTAGTTCGCCATACGCATTTAAAAATAAGAATATTCTGATACGACAGTGAACGCCATTAAAATAACGCCAGTATCCATATAAATACTCAGATTTAATTTTTATCAAGTTTAACACACACACTTACCAAAAAGGCTTCTTCAACCTCAAAACCTCCATTATCGGTAGCAAGTTCTCAAACCCAAGATAACCTAACTCGACTTGAAGCGTCACGGCCACCCCCTCCACCTCCGACCTTTTTTTGGTTGTTTCAAGAAGCCATGAGTTTCACCACCTCGACCAAGTCGATCCTCCATATCCACAGCCATCTCAATCCTCCTCCACTCCACAAAAAGCCTAAATAGCCCGCACGCGCCGAACAAGCGAGGCACCCCGCTCCCCAACAAAATATAAATTTATTGTTCTTAGTTTGGTTTTGTGGGTTTTTATTCATTGACCCAAAATCAGCCGCAAACAACTACTATAGCATCTCACATACAACATTTAGTCATTAGAAGACAACAACATCAAGATTTGTGGTGATATTATTCTGCACTTTTGGAATAAGGCGACCGGCGATAAATCTTGGGCGCTGAGTGTGAGAATTTGTTTCTTCATTTTATGATGCTTCCTATATGATAAAAGTGTGTGATTAGGAACTTGTATTTGTTTAATTCATAACATCTCAAGAGCATTACACAAGGAAGAAAAACCAAGAAAAGTTAAAAATTGACGACATTGATTAAAATTTCTTGTACTAATTAGTCCTAGGCATTTTTCGTTGTGGTAACATGTTATTTTTAGTGGTAACTAGTTGAACTTTGTAGGAGCCAACATTATGCAGTCTTTATTTTACATCATCAAATGATTATAAATTAATTGCTATCCCCGCTTCCATTGTTAGCTGCATAAAAATTAACAAATTAATACATTATCATTTTTAAGTCATCAATTAAGTAAGAATATTACATTATTTAGCCAAATAACAAAATAAAGAAATATCTAAATTTCAGTTACAAAAACATATATTAAATTATAGCCAAATAAACAAAAGAATATATATTTGCACTTAGAAACAATTGATTTAAACTATTTTGTGATTTTCAATTTTTTTTTTAAAATGAAATAAAACAAAATAAAATAGAAAGAAGTAAGAAGCCAATATTTTTATCTTCAAGTGACAAAATAAAAATTCTGATTACTGTGACAGTGTAACTTGTCTTGTGCTGGCTAATAATTGCAATTAGCCAACAAATTGTCCATTCCCTTATATATATATATATTTTTCTTTTTGAATGCAATTTGCAAATGGACCTTTACAGCATCCCCACAATATTCATCTAATTAAAAAAAGATTTTTGTTTGTTTAGTATATGGGGCAAATACGTGTAAAAAATAATATGAAAATTTTATTAATTGGGGTAAACTTCAATTCATCCCCCACCCAATAAAAATCTTCAATTTACCCTCCAAAAGAATGAAAACCTCAATTTACTTTAATTTTTTTTAGAAGATGAGCGTAAATAGCGGGTACGTTGATAAATTTGTTATTTATTTCCGTTGCAGTAAATGAGGGTAAGTTGATGTTTTCACATTTTTTAGGGGTAAATTGAAGATTTACGGGGTGTAAATTAAGTTCATGCTTCAAATAAATTCATATAGTTTTGTAATATAAGATTCCGATAAAATATAAAGGTTCAAAGTTCTTTTTTTTTGTTAGGATGCAGTTAGGCTCACCCTAAAAGAAAATGGACTTAAAATTCAAATATTACAAATAGTACTAACATAGAAATAATGATCGCTTTATCATTTTTTGTATTTCAATAGATTGCCCTCTCGTAGATTGATTCAACGATATGCATACAAAAAACAAAGCCAATTCACACACCGAGAACACATGACCTAACGTTATGTACTTATAATGAATTAATTTATTCTTTTATTAAAACATAGTTTCAATTTCACTACAATTGATTATTATTGCAATTTCAATTTCACTACAATTGATTATTATTGCAAAAGCACTTATAAAAGACAAAAGAAATAACTGATTATCAAAATCATTTGCATCCCCCCGAGGGACAATAGTATTTATAGTCTCCAAGAGCATTCTTTAACTTCTTGATCAAACACTCTTCCCTTGTAAGCCCTGACCAATCAACAATTTCAGGTGATGCTGCGGGTTTATTAGAAAATGAAGCATATGGGTGATATCCTTAGCTAAAACGACTGGCTGTAATAAGTGTGCTTTTAGTGTTTGTCACTACAAGCAAAGCCAAAATGATGAAACTAAGACTCTTCGACATTTTCTATTTATTAAGTGAATTGTAAGCAACTTAATTAGAATTAAAGGAGATGTGTAAAAATCAGAAAGTCATGAGCCTCTATTTATATGAATGAATATTGAGAAACTTGCCAGTGTGATTTTAATGGAATTGAAAGATTCCATAAATAAGGAAAATAAAACATGTTGCGTTTGTTTGCATTAACTGTTTATTTTAATATTGTATTGTATGATGAAAGCAATTTTAGTATAATTTAATTAATATTATCATTTTTAGTGTTATTATTTTGTTTAGTTTTTTACTCTTTATATCAATCGTCAAGCTATTTTTTAAGATAAAGACCCTTCACAAGTCTACATTGCCCTTCATTTGGTTTCATCAGGTGGTTCGTGCATAAGACTTTCTCATTAAATTGCAAGGAAATTATTGTAGAAAACAAAAATCAATTACGTACACTTGATTAAGTTGGCTTGTATGAATGAGAAGATTGAGATAATGATAGATCAGCCCTCATGATCCATTAGTAAGATTCATTCAACAACTCTAAATAAATCATCAATGTTCCTTGCCGTTTATAGGATTTGATTTTATCATTCCATTAGATTGATTAATTTTTTTTCTATCCTATATCGAATGGCTGATAGAGCCGACCAAAAGAAAAAGGGAAAAAGGCTTGCACATATTGGGCAATCGAAAGTCTATACATTTATCCAAAAAAAATTGAAAACTTGTAGTGAATGGCGGTTGTGATAGTCGAACATCTCAACTAACAAAGTATCGCAACATACGTCTTCATCTGCTTCTTAACTCTATATACTAATGTGTTTTCCATTAGCTAAATGTTTTGGTTCAAATTAACCTTAAAATTTTTTCTTTAGTTTATATAATCAAAATCAAGAAGTTTGTCACTGTAAGTAATTGTATCATCAAATGTTCATCACGAGGCTATACACGTTTCTACTGAGGCTAACAGCCTTTGGGGCAACACATTTTCTGCTACGATTGTCATGGCTACAAGCCATGAGGAGCTACCTTCTTTGCAGTGTCATCATTTGAAGCTAAGTACAGTGCCATGTCGGCATTTAAGTGAGTTATATAATTAAATTCAATGTCTTGCATGCTTTATAAATTATCATAAGGTTTTTTAATTTGCAATGTTTAATAGCCAATGCAGTTGTAAGCATCTATGGCTTTATGGTTATGTTTATTCCTTTCAGATAGTTTAATTTGGGGATTAGTTAATCCTTTGTATGTGGTAAGAGCTCTTGCCTAGCATACAAGGGTGGCTTTAAACATAGGTGAACCAGGCTGTTGCCTAGGGCTTTAAACATATGTTCGAATCACCCAATTGTGGTTGTCTAGGCTCTATATGTTAAGAAGATTTTTTTCTTTCAGTATTTTCTTGATATGCTCAAATTAATAGATATTTTACGCTTCTAAAAAAAAATAGATATTTTACGTTATACTTACAAGAGGAAAGCTTATTTTTAGGCCTCTTTTTAATTAATAATTATTATGTTATTAAGAATTTTGACACAAATTCTATATTCGTTAGCATTATTGCTAATACGATATGGTTAATAATATTTTTCGTTTTTGGTTATTCCAAGAAAAACCATTAAAGTTTTTTTGAGTTTAAAAAAATTGATTATTCAATATACACTTTTTTGTTGAAGCTAATGGCCTTTGGGGAACACATTTTCTGCTACGATTGTCATGGTTACAAGCCATGAGGAGCTACCTTCCTTGCAGTGTCATCATTTGAAGCTAAGCACAGTGCCATGTCGGCATTTAAGTGAGTTATATAATTAAATTCAATATCATGCTTGCTTTATAAATTATCATTAGACTTTTTAATTATCTATAGGGATTAATGTTATAAGATTTGCTACAACAATCTTAACAGTGCAATTTCAGTCCAAATTAAAATAAAATAATTGATGAAATTAATAAATTCATTAAATTAAAAATGCAATAAACAAAATGCAATGAGAAAAATCTCAAGTTAAACATAAGGATGTAATCAATGGGAGAGGAATAGTTGAGTGTTTAAATTCACTTAATGGTATTGATAGTTTTTTTCAATTACAGTACTGTTGCCACAACATTTACTACAGCACTAGGCAGAATGCCTCAGGCATCCTCAATTGTCACATGTTGGATATCTTATAGCTATATACAACTTAATAGTGACTAGTTGTTATGCCAACATTAGATATAACATTATACATTCTAAGTTCCAATTGCCCTACAAGGTGAATCCCTATGTCTAACTCTTGACTAATTTTAGATTAAGAATGACTCTATTCAAATTGAGATTAACTCAACTTGGGAAACTCAATGTAAAACCGTGTATTGTCTTGATCTGTTCCACTAAGTCAGACTTGTTTTAGGCACCTTCTTAGTGAGTATCCATTAAATGGGTGGTGAACTGAAATGGAGATTTGTAATAAGTAAAATCAAGTCAAAATCCTACAGCAGATTCTGAGCAACACACATATATAAGTCAAATAACCATTAAGCTTCTTTAACACCCAATTGCATCAAGTTTAGTTCATGATATGAGATAAAACAGGAGCAATACTCTTTTTTTTTTCCCCATAAAATACATTCCCATAAAGAGATAAACACAAGAAAATAAAGATGAGAAATTAAGTTCCGCTAAATCTTTGCAATCTCATTCTTCTTCTTCTTTTAAAATCCCTTCCTACAGCCCTAAAATCTCTTTTATTCTTTGTTTTCTTTTGTTTCTCTGTTATTTTTCTTGAGTAATGATTCTCTCCTCTTTTTTCTTCATGTGTGCTCTTTTTATACCTTAAAATTAGGGCAACCAAAAGTATGTGGTCGCAGGTCTCCCTTTTGGAAACCCTCGATCGCAATCTTTTGGCTATCTGCGTCCTTTGTCGCTAACACACTCCTAATCTTGTCTGCAGTTGTTCCCGAATTGCTATAGCAACATCTACAACATCTTCTTTGATTCAAACTTGTTTTAATTCATCTGCAACCATGTTCTTTGTTGTCTCTGCAAGTCTACTGCTACAGTATTCCATCCTTAAAACTTGAGCTTTTTTTTTATCGCCTACAATCACGCACACAATCAGAGCACAAAATGATCTAAAATAAATTAATTTATTAAAATTAAATTTAAATATATGCTCATGCATAATATAACTTAAAAATGCAATAAAAACACATCATTTACTCTCTAAGTAATATTGGTTTAAATCTAAAAATGTCATGATAACTCTCATTTCATAGAATTATTGTTGAGTGTTAGAAAATGTATATTTATAAAGGAGAAAATCATCATTTTACATTTCAAGTTTTACTAACAACCCTTACTTTTATGTATTTAAGCTTCTTGCAATTTAATTATGTGTGTTTGATTTTAATTAAGTATTTTATGTATTTTAGGGGCATCATGGTCATTTCACAATAAACGAGAGATCAGACGGCAAAACGGACATCACTTTTGAACTCAGGACGGTCAAAAACCTTAGGAGGAACATAACAGGAAAAATGGCACTATTCACATGTACGTAGATCGCTTTGCATCGCTCACGACAATGCTCACATGACGGATCGATGATGGATGACGTGCATTGATCGATTGTCACGATCCTCGTCAAAATTTTATGTCATCGGCAAGAAGATATCACGGACGAAAAATCTCACAGACGGCATACGCATCACATGCGATTATTTTCAACCAAACTGCATCGTTTCATCCGCGTGGTCAAACCGCAGATCGTTGATCGATGACGCCATAACTCGAAGGCGTCAAACTGCTTTTAATCCGATGGCCATGATTTACTCCACGAGTCTATAAAAGGGGCTTCCCTAATTTGATATCTCCGAATCTATTTTGGGATCCATTTTCCGTAATTCTTCTCCATCTTGTATTTTCTTCATTTTAATAAATTCCCATTTCTTCTACAATTACGAAAGTAGCTAATTTCCTTTCAAGGTCTTTAACACGTGTCATGCTTTATTTTGTGAATTTATTTTCTTTTCCTTCTAATTTTTGGATGATTTGATTCTTATCGTCGACAAATAATAATAGTTTGCTTTAGATAACTTTACACCCCATTTCTAAGTACAAGTTATTATTATTTGATGTTCTTAGCACCATATTGATTGGAGGCAGATATGGGTGGGATTCCCCTCATGATTTAATTGGCATTAATACGGATTATTTAGCCCACGATGCATGTCGACACGATCCAGTATACCCAAGACGCTATTTCAATAATTCTCTTCAATTTATTCTCGCCATTTCAATTCCAATTTCAAAATTTATTCTCGCCATTTTAATTTAAGTTTTAGCATATTCCAAATCATTTCCACCACATATCCAATCAACCATTTGCAAAATTAATTCTATATACAATTAAAATCCACCTTCAGTGATCGACACTCGCCACTATCGATCTATACTACAATGATTCGCGCTATGAAGTACATTAAAATTTCAGACAACAAGTTTTTCATATGCCGCTGTCGGGAGGTAAGTAATTTTAATTCATAGAATTAATTTTTGTGAATAATTCCATTTAAATTGTTTTCTTGTATTTTTTTTTAAAAAAAAGAAAAAAAGAAGTGAATCTACATTTAAAGGTTAATATTTTTTTTTTAATTCTGTAATTTAATTTTCAATTTATTTTTCTTTGTAATTTTTTTTTTGTTTATCTTATAAATTTATTTTTAGTTAATTTATTTCACATATTTGTTTTTGTATATTTTTATTGTAAGGTTGTAATAGCGCAATAAGGTTAGTATAGTAATTTCTCCCTCTTATTTATTTATTTGTTTTGTTCCCATCTTTATTTTCATTTTATTTGTTTTGCATGCATGGTCGTAGGTCATTATTTCCTAATCTTGAACCTATAGATCTTGATTAGAAAAAACACTTCGCACACACAAACACGTTAAAAATAAAATGGATTTACAAGCACCACAGGAGAGGCCATTTAAAGACTATTTTAGTCCCTTAGCTAATTTGGAGCATTATATAAGATACCTAAACGTACAAGTGGTGAGCTTTCAATTAAAACCTAGTGTCTAAATTGTTCCCACATTTTACGGCTCAGAAAATAAGTGACTCATATATCATCGAATGATTTTCATGCCATTTGTCAAACTTTTAAATATGAAAATTTTTCGACGATTTATGTTAAACTCAAATTATTCCCATTTTCTTTAAAGGATAGAGCTCGCTC
This sequence comes from Citrus cavaleriei, assembly GCA_030448925.1. Lineage (NCBI taxonomy): Eukaryota > Viridiplantae > Streptophyta > Magnoliopsida > Sapindales > Rutaceae > Citrus > Citrus cavaleriei. Next base: position 98,503 of record JAUJEN010000567.1, read on the forward strand.
ATGGTTAAATACTTTGCTAATGGCATTACATCACGAACAAATTAACGAAATTTTGAATAAATATTTTCTAAGATAAAACCAATGCTATTCGCAGGAAATCTCGAGTTTACCCAAAGAGAGACGAGCAGTTTTTGAAACACGAGAGCCATTCAATGAGCTACTCAAGTGTCCACATCATGGGTACGAAAATGGCACCAATGCCAATACATTTCGCTGGAGGGATTATTTCCGCAAGAATGGCTAATGGCAACAAGTCGGAGGAGAGCTAATGTCAAAAAGATCGTAAATTTGGGAATTCTTCCAAATGACAAGGATAATTCCCAACAACGAAAGTCGATCACTCAGAATACTAGAAAAATTAAGCGGAGTAAACGGTTCAAATCAAGAGTCAAGTTCGTAAATTAAAAGTCAAAGCGATAATCAAGGTCTCTTCTCGACAAATAAAGATCGTATCGATCGCTAAATCAATCAGCAGCCCACATGACTACGACCATATTCGATCAAGCCAATGCCATAGTGTAATGAGAAACCATCGAATTACAACCCATACTCCAACATATATAACCCTGGAGAGACCAATTTAATTTTTCATGGTCTCAAGGATTCCAACAGAACGGACCAGCCCAGCCCACCAATGCAACAAATTCTCAAAATCTTAAGCCTCTCAAATTTCATTTAGACCATACAATCGTAACTGTAACTACTCTCAACCCAAAGCCGGAGGATTCATTCCGCATCTTCAAGAATGTTACTCACTCCACGATTGAAAGAACAAACCGCACTATCATGGACTACAACGAAGAGCAAGGCTTCAACTCACAAGCCCAATCCCAAGCCTCGGTAAGATGGGGGACAACTAACTTCTTCGTATTCTTGGCAATGACCGCTGAGAAAGAAAAATTTCTAAGTCAACCAAAGGCCTAATCCTAAAGGAGTGTAAGCAAGTACCAGTTCACCACAAGGGAGAGGTCAAAAAGAATGACCTTGAAGCGAAAAGAAGTTTCGACAACAAAGTGAGATGCTTGACAAAAGAAAATCAAATTGTACACAGAATGCCGAGGACTCACCACCGGAGAGATAAGAAAACAACCCATGAGAAGATGTTACGAAAGCTCCATTTCCTCAAAGGTTAGCTAAAGGAAAAAAGGGAAAATCCACAGGTGAGATTCTTGAAATCTTCAAACAGGTAAGTGTTAACATCCCTTTACTTGATGCTATTAATCAAGTTCCATCTTATGCCAAGTTTCTTAAAGACCTTTTAAAAAGAGAAATATGCATGTTCAAAAGAAGGCATTTTTAATGTAAAACGCTTCTATACTCCAACATAAAATTCCTTTAAAATGAAAGACTCAGTTCCCACTATCTCATGTAAGATAGGAACCACACAATCGGTAATGCTTACGATTTGTGAGCTAATAAATTTGTTGTTTTACTCAGATGGCTTAAACTTGGACGGAGAATTACACCCAAATCCAACAACTGGCATAGATCGGTCCACAAAATACCTCGTGGTATTGTGGAGGACGGGCTTATCCGTAGATGCGTTTTATTTTCCTGATTTCATTGTAATCGACACTCAACCAATACAGATTCGGAAGAACATCCCCATTATTCTAGGTCGACCTTTCGGGTAATCATGCGATGCTCACATTCAATGCAGATCGAAATATGTAGCTTGTCCTTTGGCAACATGACTATGAGTTTAACATTTTCAACATTGCCAAACAACCCCACAATGCGTGATGGAATTGTTGATGGATTTAATTGAAGCATTAGTTGATGACACTTTCTTCAAACCCAAGGATGATCCTTTACAAACACGCTTAACCCACTTCGTTTGATTGATATCGATGACGGCCGACGAAGTGTCAACGCCCGCTTGACTCAAAGACCATCCATGGACACTAATAAACGGAAGTCAAGAATGAACAACTAGCATCGTAGGTAAAAACTCATCCCATCATTAGAATCACCACCGAAACTCGAGCTAAAACCATTGCCCAACACTCCTAATATGCATTTTTCGGGAAAGAAAGTAATTACGCCAGTAATCATCTCATCATCCTTCAACGATAACAAAAGGTAAGTTGTCGATGTTTTAAAAGAGCACAAAGGGCATTGGTGACGACCATACAGTATATTAAAGGTATAAACCCAGAGATCGCATGCATTATATTCACCGATGAAAATGCTAAATCTACTAGGAAAATGCAACGCTTCGTTGCTAAATCTTAATACGAAAAGTGTGTTCTTAAGTTTATTAGACGGTATCATTTACCTAATTTCATAGTTCATGGGTCAAATTCTGTACAGTTAAGTTAAAAAAAGAAGTCATGTGGCTAATGCGATAATGAATTAATATCAACTAGAGGATCTACGGTGATTTACGGTATGCATTGATTATAGAAAGTCAATTACATATCGTGAAAGACCATTTTCCTTACCATTTATCGATCAAATGTCGATAGATTATCGTGCCATGAATTTTATTGCTTTCAGATGGCTACTGTGGTATAATCGATTCTATACTTCAAAAGATCAAGAGAAGACCACTTTCACTTCGCCCTTTCGCAAGACATTTGCATACAGGAGAATGCCTTATTTGATTACGGGGTGAATGCACCGCTACATTTCAACGATGCATGTTAAGCATTTTTCCGATATGGTTGAACGATTTCTCGAGGTCTTTAAGCGATGACTTTTCCGTCTTCGCGGATTCATTCGATCAATTTTACATCATCTAACACTCGCTTCTGCGGAGACGTCGAAAAACTTGGTCTTAAATCGGGAGAAGTGCCATTTTACGGTAAAACAAGGTATTGTTTTTTACCACATCATTTCGCAAAGGTATTGAAAGGTTGACAAAGCCGCGCGGATCTCATTTCTAATATTCCTCCACCCAAAATACCAGATAAGAAGATCTTTCCTCTAAGATCTTTTGGTTTTTATAGACGTTTAATAAAGATTTTATAAAGTTTCTGTAATCTTGCAATCTCCTCAAGTAATCGATGTACTCTTTTCATCTTTTAATGATCTGCATGCTTTGTGGCTTTTGAAAAAATTAAAGTGATTAGTGCCGACATCATCACTCATCATTCACCCCCAAACCGAGCTTGCCACCATTCGGAAAGTCTCACTAAAGCCTGATGCATCTCTGACGATTATGCAGTAGAGCAGTGATAGGTCAGACAAGTTATTGATCGAATTCCTATGTTATTTACTATAAGACGAGTACATGACATTGAACGATGTATACGAACATTCAACTACCAAAAAAAATGCTAGCAGAGAAGGCCAGACAGAAATTTCTGATCTTATCTCATTGGTTGTAAAATAATTATATTCACAGATCACGCCGCTTCTAAATATCTTCTCATTGTTAAAGATGCAAAAGTTTGGGATTAATTCGTAGCATTTTTGAATTCACTGAATTCAAAGATAAAAAGTACGTAGAACGCTGTATGACCATCTCTCTCGCTCCACTTCGGTTGACACAATTACGTAACCATTAATTAAAAACGAAAGCCATTTCCAGCTGAAACAATTAACGGTCAGTAGGTATTACTCGTACAGATATAGTTAATTATCTCAGCATATGTAAACTTTGAGCATCGGGACTGCCAGCATAACGACCAAATTTTTGGTTGGAAATAAAGAATTCTTTGGGACGCACTTATTTTGCAAAGTATCATAAGTGCACTAAATTGTTAATTGTCCCGTAGCTAAACGTAATATCCCATTTCATTTTGCCACGAACAAGCCAAGTCATGAGGCCATTTCAAGGTTAAGAAAATAAATAATAAATTTTACAAATGGTTTCTATCATTAAACTATATTTCGTATCGCCATGAATTTTCTGTTCTTCATACGCGATAAAGCCAACGTAACTAGAGCATTACACGGTGATCACGTACGTTTCACTAAATCCACTTTTTAGTGGGTTGAGATTTTCACATACGGGGCACCACGGACCCTTTCCTCTTCTTTGCCATCAATACATATTGTCATTGCCGCTGACGATCGAACCGTAAGCAATTCCACATGTAACCAACGATCATAAGCGCCAAGATGTGGATTTTTTAAAAAACATTGTTTCACGCTGGTTCCCTCGAATGAGCACGGCTGATGCGGTGCCCACTTGTAACAAAGCATTCAAAGTTTCTTTTGACAAAGTATTCAATCACACACAAAGCCATGACCCCCGATCATCCGCAAACTAAGGGCTGCTGTTTCGAGATATCCAATTAATCGGTACAGCGCTGGATATTAAAAGACGCGAGGCCGATGTATTAAAAGATTGGTCATTAAGACTGACGATGACATGCGTATGGGCATATAGAATCCTTTCAAGACCCCGACGGGATTGACACCCTACAAAGCGTTGTACTGAAAAGCTGGGTGCTACCCACCAAGAACTCGAGCATCGCATACCGGGCCATCAAGAAATTCAACTTTGACATACGCAGTAAGTCAATGTAAAAGGTGCCGTAGCAAAGATATAGAATCGGATAACTCAAGAATTGCGAACTGAACGATGTATGTTTAAAAGTTGGAAGATTTACAAGCAACGAATTCAAAGTCTTCCATGATAAAGAATATGAGAAAATCTTTCACTCCAAAGCCGAGCGCTTTATTCAATTTCGCCGACCTATTCTCTGTGTAAGCTTACGCCTCGACGGTCTCGCCCCTTTATTGTTCATACTGCTCTTACACGGGGCAATTGAAATTATGACCTGTTAACGGTACACGCTTAAAGTTAATGGCCAAAGATTAAAGCCATATCTAAAGATAATTAACTACACTTGGTAAGTTATTAATTAAATAAATTCGGTTGACCCAGATTAATCGATTTGTTTTTTTTTTCATTACTGATTTTCTTTCTTTCTTTTATTATTCTTTTCGCTTAACTGAAATTATTAGATAAGCGTGTTTCGTTTAACTATTAAGTTTTCTTCATCATTTTAATCATGTTATTCATTATTAATTGCCTCCCCGAATATTCTAAACCACTTCAACGCGCCAAACCTCATCTCTCAAAAAGCGTATTCAATTTGTAAAACAACGCATTTCCAAGTTTCCACAACTTCACCGTGAGTTAAGAATTTACGCTGAGAATCTGTAAAGCCAACTCCGGAGGATATCGGTATAGTTGTTTTACGACATCCAGCCGGAGCCGATAGTAAATTCAATAAGACGACGATTTTAATTTTCTTCAGGTGGCAGCCTTTATTTATTTTCAGCGCTTTTAGCCATACCCCGTGAAGTGGCTATTAATCCAGATTGCGGACACCGAGCCTTGCCATCAGCTTCATAATAACCGGATATTCTGAGGCTGCATGACGGTAAACGATATTCAACGAAGCTTCACGTTATCTCCTTCACTTCCTCGCATCGCCCTCCCATAATCTATATAAAGTTTGGTCCTAATCAAGATGCGATACCAATGGTGAATAACATACCCGGCTGACATCCGCTGTTAATCGAGGCTAAAGTAACGACTGGCAAAAGTGAAGGCTCCAAATTTTTTTACATTACGTTCCCATTGCGGTAAAGGAAATTACGTAAGAAAACGACCAGCTCAAGAATTTCATTGTCATACAGACGGGGAACGAAGCTTGGCGATAAAACCCATGCTCTTGTAGAATCTATGGTGACGAGCACAGGAAGATAAGATTCAATTTATTAGTGATTTACCGAATAAGAGTCATTTGATGACATCATTCGCCTCAAACTATCCAATGATATGTGCAAGTGAGCGATTTCCTGCTTACGGCTATTATTCCGTGAAGAAGATGTACCTATATACTTCGGTGAACCGACTATAAAATCCACCGGTTTCACAGCTTATGTTAAAAACCCATCGAAGTTCATCCCACCCATGTAGTATGCTCGTCGCTTCGACAAAACCGTAGAAGACGCTGAGCTACGCCGCAACTACGTAAATAACTTTTTACTTCCATCGTTATTTTATTTCATTCACTGCTAAGTTTTTATTGCTTGCATATCAGTTTTAATAATTTTTTATTACCTGCTTGTTTTTTCCTTTTATCGTTTCCTTTTTTGACTAAGAGCCACAAGTGCCTCACTGTGCTATTTGACACCTATACGTTACCTCATTCATACCGCTGACTCCACCATCACCAAGACCTTAAACGTGATTTCAATAAAATTGGCCAAATCTATTTTTCAGAAATATCCAACGAGAAATACCCAATGGCATAATTCAAGAATACCTGTAGTTTTCCCATTTACAGGTGCTGCAGGTAGAAAGAAGAGAATCGGATTAACCTTAGCAATACGGTAACTGAACGAAGCATACTGAT